>JAEIIJ010019376.1:0-13748 GCA_018904815.1 Drosophila ogumai | reverse complement strand
ATGGTAGAGCGCTCGCTTAGCATGTGAGAGGTACGGGGATCGATGCCCCGCATCTCCAAAGTGGTTTCTATTTTTGTATTATTTTTATTTTAGAATTTAAATATATCGTTTGTTTTATTTTCTCTTTAAAATATTTTTTCTATATTCTTAAATAGTTTGGATTGCAAAATAACTTGATCTTAGCATTTTCTTTATTAGTGTATGTTTTTTTTTTAAGAAGTTAATTTAATAAAAATAAGTTTAAAAAAGATTTTTTATTCATAAAAAAATAATTAAAAAGAAATTCCAACTGATGGAGATGCGGGGCATCGATCCCCGTACCTCTCACATGCTAAGCGAGCGCTCTACCATCTGAGCTACATCCCCTGGTGATCGTTGCTGGCAAAAATCGCATGACAGTTCACAGGGTGTCCAAGTGGAATTGGAATCACTGTATGAAACGATCTGAAATCAAAATCGCTGCTAGAAACGACTGGAAATAAAAATGGCTGCTAAAAATGACCTGAAAAGAAACCACCCACAATCCAAACCAGACAACACCCAATTAATTTACGCAAAATGTTTCGTTAATCCATTCCTTTGCTTTATTATTTATTCACTTTGATTATAATTTAAGAACTGTCAATATTTACACTTTGGCGCAGGTTTATTCTTCCATAAAAATAACAAAATCGCAGACTCACACAAATTGTCCCTGCTTCTTGTTCTCTCCTTCGCATTGTTTTCCCGGATGTTTGGCGCTTCTCGTCCTTTGTCTTCTCCTCACAGTCACCTGCCAGCTGATGCATATAATTATGGAAATTTAAAAGAAACCCCCAACAGACACCCAACAAGCCCGAAATGAAAAATCGACGCGAAAAATAAATACAAGATGCAAAGCAAATAAAAAATTTGATAAAAGCAAGCGCCAAAGTCATTTGCATAAAGTCAAGACAAATAAAAGCGCACGTTCAAAATTTACGTGCTTATTGGTCTTCTGATCTATGTATTTCTCTAGCAATCAATAAAATCTGAAATACTTTAAATAATCAGACAAATACAAAAGGGATATAAAATGAAATAACATAAATATTTGCCGGTGTATTATTTATTCTAGGAGTGTTTTCAGTAAATTATAATAAATATTATAAAAGTTACTATAATATTTTTATGTGGAAGACATTTTTCTTGTTAATTTCAGAAAGGCCACCTTTTACCTTCGCTGCCAGCAAATTTGAATGACCGCCCAAGTTTCAGCGAGGTGGCAGCGCCGCCCATCGATTCACCCTTCGCATGGCAATCGATAATCGCATCAGCTGTTTCTAGTCGCTCTCTCGGATTTGTTAATTTTTTGTTAACGTTCTGGGGTATTTTCTTTTATTTATTTTAGTTTTTGTGCTATATTTCGGTCAAAAATTTAAATCGGTACGCCTTAATGTTCTCAGGAAAGCCAGTGGCTCGGAATTCGGTCGTTTAAAGCACCAATCAGTACAAAGTTTGCCGGCGCGTCGCGTTTGCACGCATGTTACCTCAATCACAATCATAAACATTTCCTACCAGCGCAATAATGCCATCATAAGATCGTTAAGTTTGCCCCGACCATGAGTGAACCGCAGCCATCGGGGGACTCTGCTCCGGCTCCGGCATCGGCTGGAGCGCCCAGTGCCGGAGGAGGAGATCCGGGCTGGCCGGGAAAAAATGCAGAGCGCGGGTCGGGACACACAGGTGGTCCGTCAAATCAAAACAATTGGCAAGTACTTTCTTATTGAACACATATTACATGCAGATTTCTTTTAGGCAGGACATGACGGGCAGAAAAAAAGGGTTTCCTAGGAGTCGTACTTAGCACATCAGGAACTTTCCTAAGCAGTGTTGCCTTGACCTGAGACAACGTTTGTAAAAACAATTGTGACAATCTGTAGTGACCAGACATTTTCACATCTTTCTAGGGAATATTTATCAAACGGTAATTGAACTTCTAGAGACTGTAGGGTCAATACTTCAATACCTGGGCCTCTCGGCCAAGTTATATACATATGTACCTTATTGTGCTTTTCTTTTTGTATTAACTATAAACTAGATTTGATTATTTAGTATGTATCCTTATCTTTCATTTTGAAGTTACTATTATTCCAGATGCCTAAACACATCTATTTAATTATTTAGCTAAAGATAACTCAGCTTAATTCAAAGTATCCTCTTTTTAAAAGGTTTATGTTTTTGATGTTCTTCTGTATTTGAAGACCACCAACTAAACTGCCAACGTTAGCATAATTTTCCCTGCTCTTTTGCAGGATTTTGGTTATGATAATGAGGTCGGGGCCACTCACGTGCTTACTAATTTTATGACGACCCACTCCTACCGCAGCTTCTTCTCAGTATCGCATAAATATAATGTGTTGCGTACGAGATTTTTTCGCTGCCGCCCTAACGCCTCGTTAAATAGCTTACCTAAACGAATTTTTTGCGCTCTGTTTTGCATATTCAAGTGGTCCGTATCCCGCGCGTCCAAATGGCGGGCTTTTGAGTTACCATTAGAGAATATGGATCCTTATAGAAAAAATTGTTATTAAAGGAATGTAATAATTACATTTATAAAATGCTAAAACAAAAAGAGGATTATTAATAATCTAAGTTTTTTTCCTTTTAAAACTTTGTTTACATTTTTTTTATATGCTAATTTTATTATATATCTTTTCCTTTAAGAAAAATATTTCCCGCCACTTTACACCCATGAAATATCATCAAATTATTAGGTTTTATGCCATTTGGCACCCTCCTCACACCCTGACACTTGGCAACATCTGCTGGCAAACGAAGAAAAACGAGGATAAAAAAAACGCTCATAATAAATATAAAATGGCAAAAACGTGTCGATTTCCTATAACAACTTGAAAATGATTTGTTTCACAGTCTGCGGAGCATATTAACTTCGATTTCCAATTCACAGCAGACTTTTCCACATATCAAAACATGGCATATGGAGTGCGACGAGGCGACGAGTGCGACCTTCCCCATCCCGCAACTACTTGGCCAATTTTTTGCCAGTTAGGCAAACGCAAAATTCCATTTAGGCCGCAAAAGTTGCCAAACAAACAACAGAGAACTCTGAGTAACAGACACTGTGTTTGTTTGCTTGTTTGCCGGAGCGACCGGCTTGTCTCAATGACGTTAGTCCTTAGCCATAACCTGCGGCTCTGCCGGCTCCATCTTGCTAACCAAACAGGCCACCGACTCTATCGTCCAAGACAAAGGACCCAAAAGAGGCGCAGATGCCCGCCATCAGCATTGAAAAAAACTCTAATTGATGGTCCTGTTAGCTGGAACCTGCATCTTGACCATTTCCGTTCGTCCACAGGACATGCATGTCTACTCAATTTTCCGGCAAATGAGTCGCCCCGCATCGTCCTCAAGAACAACAAAAATTGATTGGAATTTGCAGCAAGCGGATACAAATTCTTGCTTCACCTTGTTTTTCACATTTTTCTGCTACTGTTTTTCTCTATCGAGTCGTTTTTTTTAACCATTTTGTTTTTTTGTTTTTTTTTTTTTTTGTTCAACACATCAACACTTGTCTGTTGTGGCTTTTGTTATTTTCCCCTTACTTACTCATTGTCCTTTACTCTACAGAAGGGAACACATTGAGCCACTCAAAAATGTCGAAAGTGAGGTGTATATTTGGCCAAGGAATATATATACGTTTGATATGAGTTATATTAGAAAATATACTACTTCCTTAAAATATTCTACTACATTCTGATTACTGAAGGAAAATATCTTCATAATTTTTTTTTTATAAAAATTCAGAAATATTTTGAAAAGAAAGTAATTTCGATTAATAATGTTAAAGTATTTCTCACGAATTTATTATTGACGTATTGCAATTACTAATCTACTAATTCTTTCAATTATAATTAAAAATAAATATCTAAAGTAATTCATAAAGAATACTTTTTTCGGTTACCTAAATTCTTTATATTTTAAAATCTCCATTTTAGCATCAAACAAATTCCTTTAAAAAATCCCAATAAAAAGTTTTTTCAACTAAAAATGGGTACCAAAGGAATTAATGTAATTAATATGCTTCAGCGTCACATGTTTTCAAACCGCTGTATTTTTTCGTACCTTGAAACAAATGAGCATAAAAAAAATCCAGAAAAGGTAAAAATTAATTATAAACAAATCTTTTCATGTCACCAACGGAATTTTCGACACTTTGGCGCATTTTTCAGCTGCCCAAACCCAATTTGACAGCAATTTCTACGGTCTCTTCCTTTTTCTCTCCCATTTGGCCGACCACTTCCCCTCGGAGCAATTGTTTAGGGTCACTCAAAAGCACATTTCACTTATTATTAGCTCATTTATTACCCACCAACAGCGCCTGACCCTGGCAGCACCTGGAAAAACTTTGTGAAAAATGCTGGCCAATACAAAAGAGCAGAAAAAAATATATATATAAAAAAGAAAGAAAAAACCCTCCCAAAGTTCTCCCCTTGAATCTTCTCCTCCCACTTTGGGGCACCTTAAAATTAACACATAAATTTTCAAGTGGGTGGCCAACGGCCTGCGGCTATCCATGAGATACTTTGGGTCTTGCCTGCCTATATACAGAAGCGTAGTGTAAAAGAGGGTGAATGGATTTTAAATATCTGTCCATTCAATATTATACAAGCGTATTTTTACCACAAAATTATTTTAATAATTTTTCTTTATAATTTTTAAGGTAAAAATGTTTAAGGAAGATACTGAACTATTTCAGCTTTATACTCGAAAGATAAACAATATAATACATTCCTATTAAGTAAACATATTTAAAATTCAATGCTGCTAAGTTCATTTTATGATATTCCATCCCAAACCCTTTAAATTGATTTTAAAATTTTATTACAAACAAATAATGTATTTACAGCTTCTAAACCCCCTTTATTGTACGCCTCTGACTTCGGTTTGGCCTGTCATTGAAATTTCCGTGTGAGTGCGTTCAATGTTCAGAACACCCCACCTGCCATTCCGCCAAACTCTCCGAACTGGGCAATTGACGTTGAAACTACGTGACGTACGAACGTAAATTGTATCTGCGGGATTGCTGCCCATTGACAGTGACTTTCCTTTGCTCGTTTTTATTTTTTATTGTGTGCAAATTGGCCACCACCTGACTTCCCCTCCGACGCATCACTTTTAATTATAGACCACTAAATTAAAATCCTTGCGGAATATACAAAGGCAGGGGGCTCGTATTTATAATGTCTGCCTTCATTATCAACTCAAATGCAGGCCTTAAGAATAAAAATCAACTTTCTCACTCCCTTTGAGTCGGATGACAAAAGAAAACCCACGGCGGCTTAAGAAAAAGTAAAGGAAGGACCTTTCGCAATGCGGATATAAATAAACGTCGCAACTTTTGCGAAAACTGGGGAAGGGGCACACATTTTGAATAACAAAATTAACAGCAGCCCCAACTTGCAATGTCTCACAGCCTCTAGTCCCTGTTTAGTTATGCATTTCTTTTGGCTTTCTTTTATTTCCCTTCTTCTTATTTTAATTCTTTATTTATTTATGATTTTTTTCCACATTTACAGGCGGCAGAACAACTCTATGCAATATAACTCGCGACCCTGGCATCGAGGCCGTGCGGACAGGCAAGTTTTCCTTTTTATTTTCCCTCACTTTTCCTTTGTTTTTTTTTTTTTGTTATCCCTTCGTGCCATTTGTTTGTTTGCCTTGCGTGAGTTCCTTGGCTTAACGCACGCTTGCACCTTTCCCGGCTAACCAAGCGCTGGGCTGTAAGAACTCATCGGCAAGGACTCGTGGATGGGGCGATCCCCAGAAGGCAGCCACATTATTAACACTTGACTTAATATGCATTTCTTGGGTGGACGCCGTTGACAGCGCCAGGAGCGTTAACAAGGTTGGCCAGAGCAGACGGGAAGGGGGAAAAGGATTGGCAAAAGTCACCCAAGAAAGTTGCTTGTATTTATTTAAAAATCGGGTGTCTATTTTTTAAAAGGAAAATAGTTTATACTTATTTTTCACGATATCATTTTATGAGAAAAAAAATCGTCAAGGAAAATAATAAGGATCTGTATTTTGATTTGGAAATTAAAACTTTCTAAATGTAAACTTAAGTTTCAAGTCATTCTTAAAATTTAGTAAAAAAAAACTAAATGTTATTTGCAAGATAAGTTAAAAACCTTTTAAAAATATAAATTGATACTTTCCAAAAATATTTGAATATTAAATTGTAAAATTTAATATATGTACATGATAACAAATCCTTAAAAACAACACAATTAAAACAAGCAAATATCTTAAAATTCAACATTTACATGCAACATGCTACACATTGGACGTATTTATTAATTAAAACATTCACTTATCCGATTTTTGTTCACGTTATTTTTTTACGAACGCATTCCCAACGTGTAACGGTAAATCGTTACCCACCACCCGCCCAACCGACGCGAGGGGCGACAGCCGCCTAACGCACGGCTCGCAGATCCCGATTACGGCCAATGTCCGGACTTTGGCCTCCGTTCTCAGTGATATTTTCGCGCACGCGTTCAGCAAGTTCGGACACCCATATCCTAAGGACCACACGGATAATTTTGTTTAGATCGAAAAAGTTTAAGCAGATCACATGCCCCGGATAGAGCAGACAATGCCAATGTTTAGCTCTCGGAGCGGGACTTAAGAAAAAGTTAGATGCGAACGTTTGAATTTAAATTGGTTGTCTTTCCTTTGGGCCCTAATGGTTCGGATTCGGAGTCTTACAGTGAATGTTATTTAATTGTATTTGATCTTAAGACTAAATATTTCCTATTTAGATGCATTGTCCCTAGATTGTGATGGTTTAAGTAAGTTTAAGGTGTTCTAGTTTCAGAGACAGATATGGCTAATACATTGACTAACGGCATACATAGTGGCCCTACGATTGGTTACATATCGCTTGATTGATTGTTGTTATAAGTATACTTGGTTATGACATTATATATCATTGCTTTGATTTTCAGCCCTCTTGGGGCTGGATTTCGTCGTTTTGTACCGCTTCAAGAGATCATTTTTGTATCCTTGCATTTGAGGTCGTGCCACCAGCACTTTCTTCTGCATACGCATGGTGTTCTACTTACAGTAGGTTCGAATTGATCGAACTGACTGATGATGAGGCGATGAACTGGCTTAAACGGCCTTGAAAGCCGTGCGGCTCGAGATTACAAATTGTGGTGCCGGTTGATTTCTGAAAGATAAGAATTATGCGATAAACATAAGTAGTAACAGCACCACTTTGTTAGTGTTTTAATCCTTAAGAAATTCGAAAAAACAAAAACCTTAAATTCTATATATTTTTTTTATTCCTTAGAGCGCGATACTTTTTCCTGACTATATGTAGGTTTTATTATATTTATATTTAGCTGTATTTTTATATGCATAGTGATCTTTAGGTACTGTAGATCTCTAGAACATTTCAGTTTTATATAGATTATATTATATCAAATGTACACAAAATATCCTAACCGTACCAAATATTGATTATTAAATAATTCAGACTTTGTCGTATTCCAAAAGTATGTAACTCATAATAATGGTTAAACTCTTTCTTGATATTCACCACACTTTGGCTTAAAACTCCACAAATTACTCATACGTCACGTATGACCTATGGGTCATACACAGACCTCAAAGGATTTTAGTTAAATTACCATTTCTTATTTATCAGTAAAGTTATTTAAAAACAATATAATGGCAAACGTTTATTACCTTAGCTCTAATCTATAAAAATTACTCATACGTCACATATAACCAATAAATCATGTAAAATCCACATACATAAGTTAATCACATTTATAATTCTTATTCATCAGACAAACAATATATGGGTAAAAACACAATTTAAATATTATCCTTTTTCTTAAAATTCACCATACCTTACATTACAACTCCACATATTACTCATACGTCACGTATGACCAAAGGATCATACAAGATAAGCTTAGTAAATCTTATTAATTATAGTAACATCCCTAATTGCTTCTTATTTAAACTTAGTCTTTATAACAGATCGCACCCTGAATCACTTGAACTGTTTTTTTCACCACACTCTTCTCCCCACACTTCACCACTAACTCACCTTGGCGAGCACGGGGCTCACACTCACGTCCAAAATATTGGGCGAACCCGATTGCCGTCGCTTTAGCAAAGGAATTTTTCCATGCGGCGACAAAAATACTTTTCAGACGGACTTATCTCCTTGACTATTTGGGGTTTTTTGTGCTCTTTTTTGGCGGCTGTATTCTTGGGGAGATGGAGTTAAACTCGAAGTCCGGACTCTGGTAGTTGAGACTCAACTGAGCCCGTGCACATGGCCTAACTGACTTTTATAGGAAGGCCGTCAAATGGCATGCGCCGAATTTTCATTCATATAGCCCGTATGTAAAGGCCCCCATCATCTCGTCCCCCTAGATGTCTTGCTTATTGTATTGTTGTATATGCAGTTTACCAAACAAAAATGCCAACACACACACTCACACCAGCGCAGCGCCGGGAAATATGCAACAGCCAACCAGAGAGGCAACTCGGATTGCAACGCCAAAGTGGGTGTGGGGGTGGGGGCGAGCAATAGAGAAAGAGCGCAATAGAGAGAGAGAGAAAGCATCCGATTAATTGCACGTGCTGCTGCTGCTGCAGTTGTTGTTATTATGGCAGTTGTTGTTGGGTTTTATGTTGTTTTGCTTGTATTTTATTTTATTCCCCCCATCATTGCTCTCCACTCTCCACTCTCTCTCTCTCTATTTCATTCTCTCTCTCTTTCTGTCGGCTGGCACTCGTGAGAGGCGAAGGATGCGAAGCTCAGCAGCTCTCGGGACGATGATTGCCCTGCTCCTTGGCCTGTTTACCGTTAGTCGCACTCGGTCTTTCCAGCTCGCTCGTTCGTCCTTCGCTCTGCCGGCGCTGCAAGTGGTCGGGTGAAAGGGGGGGAGATGGAGGACCCCGACCCAACCCACTCCCCCATTTCCCCTGCCACTCGGCTGCATCGTATTTAGTTACATTTTGTTGGTGTTGTTGTTGCTGCCGTCCGTATTTTGCATTGTTTTGTGCTGTGTTTTGTTTTGCTGCAGCTCTCGGGCCGTGACTTCGTGTTATGTACCGTTTTGATCGTCGGCTCGTCGCTCGTTCGCTGCAGCCTGCTCCTGCGAGCCTGTGAGTGTGCGTTCTGTTGTTGTGTTGTATAGTTGGTTATGTACTATTGTTGTCGTTGCCATTGCAGCTATATTGCTATTGCTGTGTGTTGTGCTCTCTAAGCTCTTCCCCCGCCCCCAATAAAAAAAGGAAGAAACATGCACAAAAAAAGGACCCGAAGCTTACGCCGTCGGTTAACGGCATTCGCCGAGCGAAGGAAAAGTGGCCAGTGTTGTGTTGTGTAGTGTTGTGTGTTGTACTGTTGTTGTCGTAACGGTCATCGGCATCGACAATAAATACCAGTTCCGCTTCAACTTCCATTTATTTTTTGGGGAAACCCATTCCAAAGTTGTGATTACACCCAAAAAATAAACAATTTTTTATAATAAGTGAAAAAACCATGTGAAATCAGACAAAAAAAGGTATATTTTGCAAAATGTAACGTTAAGAAATTCGGAACGTAACTTATTATTTAAATATTTGAAATTTCATCCCCGTTGAGAAAATTAATGGATTTTTTAGGAATCAATCGAAAACAGCCAAAAAACGTTCTTACATCTAATGGGGTTTTTTCTAAATTAAGATATTACAAAATTGGTTATTTCCGCTTTGAATTGTTTTGTATTTAATTTAATTTTTTTTTACTTCGTTTTTTTAAACGGGATTGAAAAATGAAAAATCAATTAAAGCAAATTAGCAACTTTTCTTTTAAGAATTTTGAGATCTCATTTTCTAAGTTTAATTAATTTGTTTTTTTTTTTTTATTATATCAAGAACACAAAGTCGTGAGCAGTTTCGGTTAGCGAGTTTAAAACAACCTGCCAATTTGTTCTTAGTATACTAAAAGTAGGAACTAATTTTATTTTAAGAAAACAATATAAATGGGCTAAACCGAAACTAATGCCTTTTTCGGCCTTGGTATTCTTAAATATTATATGTACATATATGGTGGTAGGATGCTCTAATATCCCAACCGCAATACAAAATGTACCATTCATTGTAAATGGCAAGAATAAATTTAAGAGGCTATTAAAAAGAATACCAATTTGTTGTAAATCATACTTTTTCTTAACCTCTTCTACTTTCATTTTTTTTCGATGAACAACGTTCGATATTGTAATATTTTACTGAAAAATCAGAATTTGGAAAGAGCATTAAAGTACTATATATTAATTATTCTTTTATTTTAATATTTTACTTTTTTCAATTTAAAAGTAAAAACACATATTTTTTGCTAAAGTTTAGAATTTCGGTGACTGTTGACCTATATGTAAATAATATAAAGAGAAATGCTGCAATATGTATTTTTAATTGTTATATTAATCGTGCCGTATATAAGAATGCAATTTTTTTTTTTTAATTTAAGTAACCAATTAATTCAAAAAATTGTTTATGAGGTTGCCAAAAATAATATAAAATGAAAATATCAAATTAAAAGAATTAATCCGCTCAATATTAAATAATCATCACACCAAACAAGCAATAACCGCAGGGAAGTCAATCGAAAAATAAAAGAAAACATCAACAAAGGCCGGGGCACCCAACACTCCAGCTTCCGTTTCCGTTCTGTCAACCGCACGATGCTGACAACAAAAAATTCATAGCCTAACACGCAGGCTGATTTATATTTCACTCACACAAGCGCACTCCCACACACACACTTACACTCACATGCGCCGACATAAAGTGAGAGCAATTCATAAACAATTAAGTGACACATTGAGCCCGTGTGAGCCGTGGGTGTGTGAAAATCGACCGACAGAGAAGGCCATTTAACGCCAATGAAATTATTGTAATTGAGTTAACTTTGCAGGACATCTGTTTGTTTGTGTGTGGTCAACAATCGAATTGTTTGGCATACTGATTAATTAAACAAAAAAAAACGATTTCGAAGTCAATTAGTAATGAAGGATTGTAAATAAATATTCAGACTGAAATAACGGGATAAGTTTCAAAGATTTAAGCTTGGAAAATATGTTTTTATACATTTTTGGTTTTTATAAAAGTATACTTTTTTTATATTTTGTAATATTTTTTAGATAATTACATTAAACTCTTCTTAGTTCTTGAATTCCCTCTGCTCCTTTAACACTTCTCTCGTCATAATTGGAACTCCCAGAATTACTTATTTCCTCTCGCAAATATATTTTATCTCCCAAAGCTTGTTCACTTCTGCTGTCACTCTTCACAGCTTTGCTCTAATTAACGTAAACAATTTCCATAACTCTGAAATAATCATAAAAATATCTTTGGCAAATCCGATTAGTCGAAAGACACTTGCTGGCGCATCTGGCAATTGAAAAGTTTGAAAATTGTGCGTTTTTCTTATTCTTAATTAAATCCCGAGTACTTGCATAAACTTTTATTATTGTTGCCCATCATCGTCTGGCTTTTCTCTGCCTCTTAGGTATTTGTCGTGGTGGCAAATATAAAAAATCGTTCATTATCGAGCGCGATAGCAAAATGACAGCAAGACCAAGAAGTGTCCCTTCCTCGTTTTTCCTGCTCCCACGAACTGCTGGAGTGTCAAATCATAAATATGCATCTAACGTTTATCTAACGTCTTTATAGCCGAATCCCCCGGCATTGTCTCTGAATTTCTCTAAGGAGCGGAGGAAAAGTCTCTGGGCCACAGCTCGAAGTAGACTTAAAAGTAATTTTACGTCTGACTAAACATTAATGTGCCCAATATTTTATTGTTTGTTTGTTATTTCTTACTTTTGCCGTTTCATGGAGTCTTTTCCTCCTAGGGACAGAGTTGATTATGCGGGAGGCTTTGGAAACTTTTTGGAAAGCTGCAATTTTTAAATGGTTTTGCTTTATTTTTTTTTTTTTTGGTTTTGGGTAAATTCTTTACGATAAATAGCTAAGATCAAGACTTTACTTTTCTCAGGATTATTGAATGGATATAAAAATTGTATTAAGGATAAGATACTTTTTGCCTGACATCATGTTTTTAAAAGAGTAACACGGTTAATTTTCAACTTAAAATGAGTATTAAATTATTCATTAACACATGTTTGAAAGATATTGAGTTCGGTGTAAGGATAATCGTTAAGGAAGGTGTAATCCTCTTCAAGTTTTGTTATTACTGTTATAAATCTATACCAAAGTGTTAGGACTATAACAATGTCTGTCCGCCAAAGGTCTATCATTTTAACTGATTGTTAGAAATCCCTCACAGAATTGCTACTTAAAATTGCTGGCAAATATTATTAGCAACGCTTTTTTTCTAAGGCAAATTAAAATATTTCTCTTTTGCTACGGCTTTTAAAATAAATGTGTTTATTTGCTTAATTAATAAAAAGAATTTAGTGCGACATTTTAGAAATCTTGGAAACTAATTTTGGAATTAGTAAACAATTGCATTTTCTGATGACTTTGCCAAATGTAATCCAGCAAAATGAGAAAGCGAACCTTAGCTGACCACAGCTTGCCTTTCTCTTGGCCAAAATGTTAATTTGGCTTGTCTTGCACTTTGGTCCAACGCCTTTTTTGGACACTTGGGCCAAGTTTATTGCATGTGGGGATGTAGCTCAGATGGTAGAGCGCTCGCTTAGCATGTGAGAGGTACGGGGATCGATACCCCGCATCTCCAATTGGATTATTTCCCTTTTTTGTTTGCCACGGAAAATACGCAGACGTCGGCAGTTTTGTCTTTTGCATTCTGAGGCTTATGTCCGGGAAGATGTTGCCACTAATGAATATTCAAAGGTTGCTTTGTAGCTGCCAACCGAGCATTATCCATGGACTCACATCCGCATCCCTTAGATGCCGATGCCGCCCTCATGCCGGCAATCAAGACGCGTAATTTGATTTGTGCCCTCATCACATACTCTACACTTAGAACATATCTTAGGTTATAATTAATGCTGCTTTAGGATTTTATTTAAAAGATAAATATCACAATTCTGGCTAAGCTTTGCCTACTTTAATTGTGTATAATCAAACGGAAGTCAAAACGAAAATGAAAAGAATTTGAATATTTAAATTGATATTCATATTCTTTTCAAAGTGTATTTCAAAGACTGTGGCAATGGCTGAGGGAACACATTGTCGCACATAAATCAGGACAATATGCCAATGTTTGTTTACTTGCCTGCATCGCAGGGAACTTTGCCAGCAATTAACCAGACAGCCAAAGCAGTCAGCACAGTAGACTCAGACGGATTGTGGATCTGCAACACAGGCTGTACAGGAGCTGGAGCTGTCGGGGGACGGAAAACGCGGTCCCTGGGCCCCCGGGCAGCTACAGATACTCCACGACACGGACTGAGGTAGCCGAGTTGGGTGTTGTAAATGATACATGATGTGCTATTTATGAGCCAAAGGCTTTTGTTTTAATTTTTTCCCCCCCAGCTTGGCTTTGTTTTTCCTGGTTTGTGCCAGGACAAAGTTTGCCGTCTAAGCTAGTTAAGCCATTTCTGCTCTCGTGTCGTTGGAAAATTTATGTATTTATTTCTAGGTTTTTAATTGTTTTAAGTGTTTTGTTCGGCAGAGCTTGTAGTTGATTTTGGGCAAAAAAAATACATTTCCTTTGGAGATGCGGGGTATCGATCCCCGTACCTCTCACATGCTAAGCGAGCGCTCTACCA
>JAEIIJ010019375.1:0-23494 GCA_018904815.1 Drosophila ogumai | reverse complement strand
ACTGCGTTGCAAACTTCTGACTGAAATTATAATACCCTGCAAGGGTATAAAAATATCAAATAAAGAGTGGGTATAAAAATATATGTATATTTAACGCTAAAAACTGTTACGCCTACTTTTCTTTGGATATTTTAGTTATTAAATATTTCATTTGTATGTGTCATTTTGTATTGTTAATGGGATTTCAGATTTGATTTATTTATTCGAATAAATTTTATCTTATATGTTTTCTTTTAAGCTGCCGAGAAGTATAGCTAGAATGATTCTGCCGAAAAGGTAATCCAACTGATCTATAAAGCCTTTCCTTATTATTATTAATTTTATTTTTTATTTAATTAAATTGATGGTTTTGCAGCTAAGCATAGTGATAACATCCTTCAAATAAGTAAGAATGCAATATTTCTCGTTTAAGCCCCGAAGTAGGCAATAGTTTTTTTTTTTAAATAAGAATTCACTCTTTACAATTCAAACCCATTTTTAATGGCCTTTCCCTACTTTTTATTTTTAATTGCTTTCTCTATTTTTTTATGTTATTTGCCTTGATGATCTAATTAAGTCGTTGGGTACACAACGCGGAAAAAAGGTTAATTATGTTTTACAAGCGTTTGCCTTCAAACGTGATTCAGGCCCTACGAATGCTTTTTGCAATTTTTGCTGTTTCCTATATTTTATGGTTAAGCACTTTTTAATGTAAATATCAAGAATTAATGCCAAGGGTCGCGAAAATTAAACGACATTATAATTAAAGTCGGCGTTTACAAACTTCTATTTCTTTCCTATTCTCATTTTCTTTTATATATTAATTTCAAAATTATTTTAACTAAACACTTTATTTAATTAAACCTCATTCAATTTATTAAAATACCTTGTGACGAGGGACGCGTTTCGGCCAGATTTTCTTCCTTATTCATTTTTAATTTTAACGATAAGATCCTTTTGTTGAATTTATTTTCACTTTGCTATCAGCGTTCAATATAATTCGTATTTAATATTCAAAAGCCGCACTTTCAACTTTCAATTAATACATGTTAATTTTTTGTTAAAACACTTGGCTCCATTATGGTGGAGTATCCTTGACTTAATCCGAATCCGTATCCGCCTCCGCACCGACGGCACTGCGACTCTGCTGCGACTTAGCGATGATGATGTTAACGTCTCGATGTACGATTCAGGATTCCCGATGGCTGCTGGCACCAGATTTATCATAAAAGCATGACAGCAGCTAAACACGGTGATGTGTCCAGCACTCCCAACAGTCGGCCAACCAGCCGTCGGGCCAACCCCGGAATAGCGAAAAAATACTCGAGCTCGTATATCGCCGGATATAATCCGCGGTCGCTGAGTGGGCAGAGGAAGGACCTCCTCTTGTGCGTGTATTTGTGAGGACAAAAAGCACATATACCAGAGCGAAAGCAAGGAGAAAGCAGAGAGCATCGAGCAACGAGCAGCGAGCGAGCAAGAGGGGGGTAAAGGGGGAAGGATAACCGCACCCGCACAACCCGCTGTGTCCTTCCATGGCAACGGGAAGCGGAGACTTTTAGTGGCAGCAACTCTGGTGGCGCATTTGCTTGTTGGCTTGCTTTGATTCGTTCCTTCTTGATGCTGCTGCGGCAGGAGCTTGAGTGTGTGTGTGTGTGTTTGTGTATGCCTGTGTGTGTGGGTAAGCCAAGCCACAATCGCAATCTCCAATAAACACCCGGCTCTGCGCTCTCTGCGCACACACACACACACACGCATACAAACAGCAGAGAACGCTCGGCCGCCATCATGACTCAAAGGTGGGCAAGGAGAGAGGCTAGAGAAGTGCCGTGCCTTTAGTGGGCGTGCAAGTGGGAGAGGCAAAAGGTGGAGGCGGAGGCAGAGAAGCTCGACCTCGACGCAGCTGCGCTGGCGCTCGTATAATCGTCTTGGGTTTTGACATTTTGTTTTTGTTTTATAATACCTTTTGTGATGTTGCTGCCTGCGACTTTGCTTTGGCTTCGCTCCCCTTGTCCCTCTTGGCCCATCGACGTCACTCTTGGCCTCCTCGTCTTCTAGCCCGTGTTGGAGTCCTACTCCGGCTCTCCTCCCAAAATTGCCACCTCCCAGTTAACTGTAATTGAATTGAAGAGAAAATTGTATGTGCTCCTTGCCTTGCTCACATACATACTGATGCACCTGCATTAAGTATACGCAATTTTATAACGGTAAACTAACCATAAACCTATGATATAATCTTATGATACAGGAGAGCCAAAGAAATTGTCTTCCCTTCAAAAACTAATTAAGGAAGGGCACCAAAAAATTTATATTTATTGATTTCTGAAATTTCTTAAGAATAAAATATTGATATTGGATTTTATTATAAGTTTAAGGTTTTATTTTTACACTAAGGGCAGACGAGGAGAAAATTAATAATAGAAATATAAGAAAGAGAAGCATTATCTTCCTGTAATATAAAAAATCCTTTAAATAGGCCGTCATATTAAGTATCCGTCGACACTTTTTCTTATTAAAGAGATTTTTCCTTCTATAAGAAGACTAAGCTAAGTCTGCTTATAAAAATAAATAATCCTTAAGTCGGCTTATAAATAGTAAGTTGTGTTTTTTTTTTTTTAACCTATTAAGAGGTTTTTTTATAAAAGTGATTCTTAGTAGTCGACATTGTCCTGGAACTTGTTATTTTCAAGGCAAAGAACTTATTCTTCTCTATAGTTTTTAATCCATTTGCTAAAAACTTCTTTAAAATTCAAAAGACTAAGCTTCAAATTGTGCTTATTCTTAGGGCATAATTTATATTTTTCTCAATTTAATATTTAAAATTTCTCAGTGTAATCACACATCCGACCTTAGCTTTGGTAATCATAGTTTTATATAAGATTTTACATCCTTTTTTTGCCAAATACAGAGAAAAAATAAAATTTGTTTAAATCTAAAATTTAATTAAGATTCTTGGGTATACAAATTTCGGGTTTCCGTAAATTTAAATTTAACAATATTTCAGTATTTCTATTTACCTTTCCATAAAGCATTTTTTGTGAGTAATTTTTCATCAATAAAGCCCACTTGAGCTAAAGATGGCGGCGGGTCCACTAATCCAATAATCGATAAATGTTGCTCTCCTGCTTGAAGGACGAGAATGGCGGAAATAGGGGGGAATTACAGGAAGTGTGGGGAATGAGGAATAGCGAACATTGAGTTCCGTTGCCCGATTTTGTTGTGGGGGCTTTTGGCATGCTTAATGCGCCGACATTAACTTTGTAACAAATGAGATGTCGGAATACAACAGTCAGGCTCCTGCCAAGCCGCAGCCTCTCTGCTCCTTGCTCCTCGCTCCCGTTGCCTTTCTACAATCTCCTCCTTTCTCTCTCTCGTTTCCTGTTTATTTCTCTCCCGGGGAGAGCGAAGAGCGAGCTGCAGCTGGCAGAAGTATAAACTTCGGGACAAAAGTGAACAAACGCAAAAGTCAAAGCGCTTTGCTGCGATGGCCACGCCCACCTAGCCGAGGGAGGAGCAAGCGAGAGAGAGAGAGAGAGAGCGGCGTTATCCTGTAATAACTGGGCATCAAAAATGCCCGGCTGTGCGAGCGGGATAAACGACAACGAGCGAGCGAGACGAACAGAGGCAACAGGGTTGGTTCTTGACATTTGAACGGCGACATTTCGCCTTGCCAGGATACACACACGAAAACGCCCACACACACCAACGCAAACACACCACCCACCGCTCACCCTCGTTGGAAAAAAAAAACCAAAAGTAAAATAAAAAGGATGAGTTGGCAAACCTTATCAACTGCAGTGCACTTTATTTAATCAATCAAAATTCATGGACCACTCCTTTATTCAACATTCAGGCACTTTGTAGCTGTGATTTACGTTACAGAACCGATTTTAAAAGTTTAAGTCATGCTGATATTTTGTTAAATATATCTGGAATATTATAGGATTTTCTAGGATCTCCATAGCTACATATATAGAGAGAATTTATTGTGAAATATGTACTTAAAAATAATAATTTGTACTTAGGAATCAATCAAGATCATAATTATTGACTTTGACATAGGTTTTTTGTTTAATTTTTATAAAATGGAGTACGAAATTTTTAAAATAAAAGTATTACCCTTCTTTTTGACTACACAGGAGCAGATCAATAAACTGTACTCAAGGGAAGGGTTACCTTTTCTTTAAACTTAAAATTGGTAACCAAACTAAGCTCTAACTTGAGGGTTCTGCCAAGTCCTGCTAGTTGAAAGTCACTGACTGACTGAAGACACACTGATTCTTAGTGATTCACCTGTTTCCACAGCGTTTAGGGCCAGAATTTAGTGGATATTCGGCCCCTCAGCAGCTCCGTTTCCAACTGATAAAAGGTACACACCAGCCGCTAATTGCTTGGCTGCCACCGACACTTTAGGTCCTGTATCTTCGGCCCGATCCGTAGGCAGTAGCCTTCCTTAGTCACAGCCAAAAGTGTTAGCTCCTCCTAATAGCTCCAGCAGAAACGTTGTCCTCTGGTAATGGTAATGACTACTGATTAGCCAGACAAGCCTCCCTCCGCCTGGAAACATATATTTCAACTTGCAGTGCAGACATGATAACCAATTTCGCATAAGCCAATATTTGCTCACATAAAATGATAGCAAGAGGTCTTGATCTTTCATAGAACTCTAAATAATCTTTTAGGTAAGGCGCAGATATAGTTGAGCCACGCCCACGCACAAGCCAAGTCGATATATCTACTTGAATCCTAAAGCAAAGCTAACTAAATGCGTTTAGAAAATGTTATTTAAATTCTTCATTTAATAAATTCGTTATCGAAGAAGTCATTTATATACAAATACGAAATCGTGTCTATAATTAATGTATATATTATTTATGTCAACAAAATGTAAAATACATAAACAAATATTTGAAATATATAATTATGTAGAAGTAAGAGATAAGGAACCATTACACTGGCAAAAAAAATCATAGCTAGATGTCTTGTGTACCTTAAGAACATCATTTCCAGACATAACAAGTATATATTTTTAATAGAGCTCAAAAAGTTTCAAGTCATTGACTAAATAAATTTATAGATGGATTTGAAAAATACAAAAAAAGACATCTCTGCTATGAATGGTCCGTCCTCTTCCTATGATTAAGAATTTGTTTACTTTTCAACTAAACATTGACCTTTTGCATATGTTATTAGATTGTTATTTTGGGTTTTTTTTACAGGGTAATATTTGTTTACGTGGGAATATGTCTTATACATTATTTCCAAATAATAAATATATTTAATAATATATATAATATTATAGCATACGATTTATAAATGCGTATTGAATTGTAAATTTATAAGACATACTTTGAAAAATATAATATATTCGTATTTTGTATATTTGTATTATATTTATATTCTATAGGTAACTAGAATTCGAAACACTAATGTTTTTTATTATTCTAGATTTTGGTATAAATACCACAGATGTTTGGAATAGTCTTCAGTTTAAAAAAAATCAAACAACATGAAAGTTCTCGTGAGTTACATTTTTTGAGTGGAAATTGTATAAAGCCGAAAATAATTTATTTTGTCCTTAAGATTGTGCTGCTTGCCCTGGTGTGCGCCGTTCTAGCCATGCCCGGTGGATACGGCGGACAGCCGGGAGGATTTGGAGGACATAACGGAGGAGGATTTGGAGGACATAACGGAGGAGGATATGGAGGACATAACGGAGGAGGATTTGGAGGACATAACGGAGGAGGATTTGGCGGACAGCACGGAGGCCCTGGATTCGGTGGACATGGAGGTGGATTCAATCATGGCGGTGGACATGGTGGTGGATTCAATCAGGGCGGTGGACATGGTGGATACAATCAGGGCGGTCACTATGGACAAGTTGGACATCATGGACATGGCTACTAAACTTTTGTAAAAAACCAAAACCAAAAAGAAAAAAAATAAATAAATAAATACAAATTAAAAACTAAATTCAATTGAATGAATTCATAATCATGGCAAGAAAGTGGCTAAAAGTGGCAAAATAAATCAATAACAAGTAATTATTTCTTCTGATAAATTCAGATCGAATATTAATTGTTTCTGAGAAGGAATTATTTATTATAAATAGATGAAAAAAACTAAATTTTCAAACTTACTTTTTTCATAAAATCTAAGAAATATTAAAAAATTGTGTTTTTGCGTATAATAAAATTTCATATTTGTGGTTTAATACATGAATATATGAATACACATATTTTAAAATAAAGTGTGTTCTGTACTTATTCTCCCTTCCAAATAAAAATTGACCTTTGATTACATTATCAGTGCTTAATTTTGTCTTTGGACCTTAAAGGCATGGCAGAAAATATTCATTTATAGAACAGTATTATAATTGCCGAAATGTTAATATATAAATCTATGTTTAAACGTTGCAATATATTATGTATTTATTGATTATCTGATTTATATAATAAACTGTGTCGCAGAAATTAAAATTAAATTACCAAATTCGTTATCGAAGAAGACATTAATTTACAAAAAATAAATCTTTCCTATAATTTATGTCTGCATTATTTAAATTTAGGCTTTAAAATACAGAAAGAAATATTTAAAATATTTACATTATGTAGAAATTAGAGATAGGGATGAATTACACTGGCAAGCAATCATAGTTGGATGTACCTTAAGAATTTACTTACTACTTCACGCTTTACTGAAACAATAAATACAGCATTTTTAGAAACAGGAAGTATCAATTTTTAATAGAGCTTATTATTTTAAAAAGTTCCAAGTAATTGACTAAATAAATTTATAGGTGGATTTGAAAAATACAAAAACATCTCTGCTATAAAGGGTCCGTCCTCTGCCTATGATTACGAGTTTGTTTACTTTTCTAAACATTGACCTTTTGCATATGTTATTAGAATATTTTTTGGGATTTTTATACAGGGTAATATTTGTTTGTGTGGCAATAATAAATATATTTCATTTAATATTAATCACAGAGGTCATGGCGGACAGGGAAAATATGTATGGCAAACATGGAAATGTAAAACAAAAAACTAAAACCTTTTAAAAATTGTGTTTCTTAATATTAAAAAAATTGTTATAGTTGTTTAAAAATTATTGTAAAACAAATACAAAACATTCTAATCAAAAATACGAATAAACATCATTAAAAAAAGCATGTATTTAGTACTTATTTGCACTTCCAAATAAAAATTGACCCTTTGATTACATTATCAGTGCCTAATTTTGCCTTTGGACTTTAAAAGGCATGACAAAATTGCTACGTTTTAGTGCTAGGCATGACAAAAATTATCGATTTATAAAACCATATTGACGCAAAACTCAATATTAAAATATATGTTTAAAAGTTGTAATAGATGAGGTATTCATTGATATTCTGTTTGATATATTGAACTGTACCGCAGAAGTCTAAAAAAAAATTATATATGTATATATATATCAAAGTAAGAATAAGAAAGTTAAACAGAATTTTAGAACATTTAATCAATATTTAGTATTAATATTTTTGATTTAACAAACTTAAAAAAATGTTCGGTATATCATTTCGGCCTATACTCTCGATATATGTACATCCCTATGGCCAGGGAATAAGTGAAGGAACCGATAATGTCTATCAAAGGCGATTTCACCGATGAGCATCTTGAATCCATTGGACCTTGTAACGATACAAAGGATGTTTCAACAATGGACGTTCAGGATCCCAAGAACCATATGGCTATTGCACTGCAATGGCTGAATTCTGTAAAAATGTCATATCTTAAAGCTAAACCAAGATTACTTACCGACTCTTAATTTTAAAATATATATGGAGAACGGTTATTGTAGATAAAAATATTTTTCATTGACCAAATTTTTTGCTAAATGTTTGTTTGCTGCAAAGATGATTGATACACCCACAAAGTGAAATGAAATGCAATATTTTTCTCACACACCAATCTAAGGATATATCTTCATCAAGTCAGGGAGGGGATTGGATTGGAAAACAATGGGAGATTATGGCACGCCTTGTTTAACAAATCATACCCAGGTATGTTCAGGTAGATTTACCCTCGGAAATGGCACTGATTGTGGCATATTTACCTTTCAAATTGGGCGCACAATACAACAATACAAACCAAATGCGACTGACACTGAAGTCAGGATGTCTTTCTCTCTCTCGGTCAGAGGTATTTCCGGGGGTTAACAGCACCCAGGGCAGGGTAGGGAGAATCATAGCATATAGACAGACATTGGGGAAGGCACAGTTACTATATCGTTATATTTTTGAAGACTCGGTAGTTTTTAATCTAAATAGCAATCTATAGGGTTTTTGTTCAATTGTTTTGTTCGGTGTTTTGTTTTTATTTCGTTTGTTGTTGTTGTTTGTTATTTTTGTTGTTGTATACGGGCTTTAATTTGAATATTTATTTACAATTTATTTAAGACTCGCTACCCTCGCTCAAGTCAAATATATAGTAACAGTTGCAATAAACAAGCTTTCAACTTATTGCTTACGTGTCTCTCATCAATATATAATTTACAAGAAAAACTTACTTATAGCTAAATCTCCGTTGATGTTCTCTGTATGTGTGTGTCTCTGTGCTGCTGTAATTTACTTTACGAATATTATTATTTTTACCGGCTGCTAAATATGCTTTTGATGCTTCTTCGTTTCGTTTATTTTGTATTTCATTACTAGTGAGAATATTGGGTTGGTTAGATTGAGAGTATACATATGCATATATATATATTTATATATATACATATATAGGTCTGACTTCTATATACCAGTTTACAACGTTTCGTAGCTACGAATTGGGCTTTTACTATGCGCTTGCGGTTGCTTTTCGTTTTCATTGTATAAATAAAATAGAATATTTTTGCTTTTGCTTCGCTTCGAATAATAATACATGCCATACACATATACATATATATATATATATACATATACATATATATATATAAGAAAATGCTCAATTACGATTCTCATAACTTATGGTTCGACGTTAACCAAATGAGGCCCTCGGACAGGCCATCGCCGGATGTGGCACACGATGGTTGTACATACCAATTGCGATCTCTTATTCTAGTTAAGCCTAGTTTTTCCTGGATTTCATGGGGTTTCATTGCTGCAAAAAAACAATAATAATTGTTAATAATCTATAGAACTATAGCAGGCAGTATAGTCACCATCAGGCAGATCCTGTTTGTTAGCAAATATCAGTATGATGGCGTCGCGCATCTCCCTATCGTTAATTATCCTATGCAGCTCCGTGCGCGCCTCGTCTATCCGATCGCGGTCCGCACAGTCCACCACGAATATGAGACCCTGTGTGCCCGTGTAGTAGTGTCGCCAGAGCGGTCGAATCTTATCCTGTCCGCCCACATCCCATACGTTGAACTTGACGTTCTTGTACGTGACGGTTTCCACATTGAAGCCCACCGTGGGTATCGTTGTAACCGATTGGCCCAGTTTCAGTTTGTACAGGATCGCTATTGTGGGAAAAACAAAAGGAAGAAATTAAAGATCAGTTATGGAATTGGTGAGGCAGAGAAACTTAGATTGAATTCGATTTTAAGAGTAAATAAACCCTATAATTGCTTTGAAATTTAAAGCCTTAAACAAAAAACATTTAATGTTATGACTTCCCAAAAGGCAAGCAAACAGCTAGCTTGTTTAGGTTATTGATAGTTTACAATTAGTATTAATCGTTACAAATTATTATTTATATTAGGAAATTGCCATTACTATAATTATTAAGAAAATATTGTTTATTATACAAAATGTATACATTTTAAGATATTAAAATCTGCTGATTAAGGGGCGTAATCTTTGGTTTTTTCCCTGCTCGACATAAAAGTAATATAATTTAATCTTTATCAGGTAACCCCTCCTGTTGAATAACATCAGATAAACATTTAAATGGTAAAAGTTTAGCCAAAGATAAGACTTAAAGCTCAATTGATGGTTATCTCAGCCCACAATTTAATGGTCATTATCATGATCTGAAACCTAAACTAAACTCGAATTCAATAAAAGTGTTGACCGGAAGTGATCCTTAACGATGCTCACTTGTTTTTCCAGCTGCATCCAGTCCGAGCATAAGAATTCGCATTTCTTTGTTGCCGAAAATTTTTGATAGTAGCTTTCCCATGGTGCCGCTGCTGCTGATGTGTCATCCATTAAACCTTAGCCAATCTGAAAAATATGAGCAAACGGTCGAGGGTTACACACACGTATGATACGACTGCCGCATATTTTGATATGCGAATGTGGAGTGATTTCGGGGCAGGGTCATCGGTGGAGTAGGAGGAGTCGTCTCCCAGATAATAATGCCTTTGTAATTCAGTTATTCGCCGTATCAATTTATGATATAAGCACGCCGCCGCGAGAAGGCGCGTAAGTGATACGCCGCCGCACACAGATGCACATATGTACGTACAGACAGTTGTATACAGGGCCAATTTGGTGGCCATATATGCACGCATAATGTGCGGCGGCGGCGGAAGTTAAGAGCATTATTCTGCATAGTAATTTCACTTACATTGTTCAGAGCTACAACAATGCGAGAAAGAAATGGGCAGAATTTATCAGTGAAGAGAGCTTCCACACACATACACAAACTCACTCACACTCGCACACTCAGCCAGAGTCAAGCACAATTGGGCACACACTTATATACAGCAGATAAACACACTATATAGTGGCGTAAATTGAGCCAGAGTTATCTCAATTGCGGATTACGGCCACTGGTACTGCTCCACCGATGCCCTGCCCTTCAGCGCACAGCCAGCAGCTGAAGCCAAGCCGGCTCCGTGATGTCGGTATGAAGAGGATTCCACGGAATTTCCTCGCTTGCTTAACACGTCACATACACGCCCGTGTAATACCAATACCAGCGCAGACTTATACACACCCAAGTTCCTGACGACCGTTGTTACGCACCGCTTTCCTGCCCAATTCGATCCACGACCGCCTGCTTTGCGTTAACATGAAGTGCCTATGTGCGTTGGCCAAGCATAAAATGCATTTGCTAGCACACAACGGCCGAAAAACTATAACTAACAACAACAATTTTGCACTAATCTTCTTGTATTTATATACACATACACGAAGCAATGTGGCCCGTTGGCGGAAAGCGCAAATCGTCCACGGTCAGCGGTGCGAAAAGAGCTAAAAAATGCCACGCCCTTGACGGGTTAATACTGAAAAATACTGAATTCCGTTACTGCAGCGAAGCCGGCGAGCGAGTCACCCTGAATGTGTGGTATTTTATGGGTAAAAGTGTGATCAAAATCAGTTGAAATTTGAAAATAGAAAATACAAAAATATATATGTTGACATTTAACTCTTAAACTTCGGCGTACCAAAGTAAGCTTATTTATTTTGTTTTTATTTATAGCCAAAAATAAACGTAAAAATAAAAAATAAAATAAAATACCAAATACCTCTCGGCCGTATGGTATATTTCGATGGTCACGCTGCGGTCACTCTGGCCGCGATTCGATTGATTCAGACTCCTTTCCAATTGTTTAATTTTGAAGCGTTCCTTACGACACGATCCTGTCACTCCACAAACGAATTATGGAACTGAGTTAATCGTCGCCCAGGCCAGAGAACACACAACACACACACATGGCTGGCATATGTCCCCGCGAGGCGGTGCGGGTGAAAGTGAAGGCAAGTGGAAAGTGAAGGGAGGCCCGAGACAACAAAGGTGGCAGACTTTTATATTTCGGCCCTTTCCCCACAGAAATGCGAGCCGACGGCGCGGCCGGAGTGGCGCAAGTTCTCCGTGGACCCGCAAATCACCACGCTGGAGGTGCTGTACAGCCTGCTGGCCAAGGCCTTCGACGTCAAGTCGGACTTCTCCATCAAGTACAAGGCCTTCGATCCGGCGGGCAATGAGATTTATCTGGCAGTGCGCTCTGACTGGGATTTGGACGCTGCCTTCCTGCGGATTCACAACATATCCATTCAGACGGCCTCGGAGCCCTGCCTGATCCTGCAGATCGATGTCAAGCCATTCACGGTGGTCCGCGAGTGTGAGACAGAGGCTTCGCCCGGCCGTACTTCCGCGGGAGCAGCCGCTGCTCCACCGACTTCTGCTTCCACTGCGCCCTCTGCCCGCGAGCTGATATCGCCCTTGCAGTCGTTGGGAGTCTCCCAGAAGTATGTGCAGCACATGCAGACGAAGCTGGGCAGCTCTATTCTGAACCAAATGGAGAAGACCTTCTCCATAGTGCAGAAAGCTTTTAACCTGTCCGAGGAGCACATGGCCAACCTGCCTCCGCGACCACCCATGTGCGACAGCGAGTTCCGCCTGTTCCTCGACGCCCTGGGCCAGATTCAGCGCAAGGACGAGCTGCACAGGGTCATCTTCCTAGGCGGCATTGATCCAAGTTTGCGTCGCGTGGTGTGGAAGCATCTGCTCAACGTGTATCCTGGCGGAGCTCATGGCCTGGCTCTTGACGGCCACCAGCGCATGGAGTTTATGCGGCGCAAGTCGGAGCAATATTGCCGGCTGAGGGACACCTGGAAAGCGGCGGTGAAGCGAGGCAGCGTGGCTGGCGAACTGGCCTATGTGACCAGCATGGTGAAGAAGGATGTGCTGCGCACAGATCGCCTGCATCCCTTTTACGCGGGCAGCGACGACAATCAGAATATCGCGGCGCTCTTCAACATCCTCACCACGTACGCCCTGAACCATCCGACGGTTTCGTATTGCCAGGGCATGTCGGACATCGCCTCGCCGCTGCTGGTCACCATGAACGACGAGGCGCAGGCCTACATCTGCTTCTGTGCCATAATGGCGCGAGTGCGTGGCAATTTCATGCTGGACGGGATCGCAATGACGCAGAAGTTTGCCCATTTGACGGAGGCCTTGAGCTTCTACGACCCGGAGTTCTGGGAGTACCTCAAGTCGCAGCAGGCGGACGACCTGCTCTTCTGCTACCGCTGGCTTCTGTTGGAGCTGAAGCGAGAGTTCCCCTTCGAGGATGCCCTGCGCATGCTGGAGGTGCAGTGGAGTTCGCTGCGCTACGCCAGCGGTGGTGGTGACAAGGAGCTGCAGCTTTTTGAGAAGGAATTCGTGCCTCTGTCGGAGAGTTCCATGCCCAACAGCGCCAGCACCTTCTCCAGCTCGTACAGCGCCACGCCGACGAGTCCCTCTTATTTGCTGACCAAGCCCCGGGAGAATCCCTATACCAAAGTCTGTGCCCTGCGTCGTCAGAGCTCTTCGGCCTCGCTGAGCTCTCTAAGCTCTTCCTTGGGCGCCACGGGTCATGCCCTGGACAATACGAAGCGGTTGAATCACAGCCTGGACGACAATATGTCGCGTCATGCCACTGCGGCTGCTCGAAGGCAGCGACGCACCTCGGCCAAGGCTCACCAGAGCCTGGATGAATCCAAGATGCTGGCCCTGATCGAGGGCGCCATGGAGAACTTGAATGTCAAGTCAGTGCAGGACTTGTCGGCCGGCGAGGACACCGAGGACGATGATGTCTTCGATAGGAAGGAATCACCGAGTTTTCTGGAAACGAATCCCTTCAAAGATGATGCCCAGAAGACGCCGGAAAAAGTCAAGGACATAGCACCGCCCGGGCGAGCTTTCCTGTGCAGCTCTTCCTCCTCGATTGTGGACGAGGATGCCGGCGACAGGAAGTCCAAGCTGCAGCACAAGAACATTCTGGCCGTGAGCAATATCATTGCCAAGCAGCTAGCCTCGAATGCCAGCCAGGTGAGCGAGAGTGTCAAGTGGGTGAGCAGCTCCAGTGGCGGGCACTTCAAGGATCTCAAGGAGAAGCTGGCGGCTACCAGTCGCCTTGGTCTCTCATTCGATGGCGAGTCCGCCGAGGACGACGGCGAGCGAAAGATGCCTCCGAAGTTGGTCAAAAACTTCAATGAATTCCTCAACTTTGCGACCATCAACAAGAACCGGATCTCCGATAGGTTTGCCAATCAGCAGCAGCAACCGACGACGACGACAGCTCCTGCCGCTGTCACCAAGCCTTTAGTGCAGCTCACAAAGAGCGGACTGGGCAGCTCCCTGGACGAATCCGATTCGTCTTCGGTGCCAGAGACCAGCTGGAGTGCCTCCACGGCGGCCACGGCCATTCAGCAGGCGCAGGAGCTGAGCAGCTATAACCTGCAGTTGGATCTGGAGGGCAATCATCCCGGCGAACCGGACGAAACAAGCACGCCGCCGGATCAGGAACAGGATCAGGAGAACGATCAGGAGTACTATCCCATGACGACGGCCATAACGCGAGAGCTGCGGCTGGAGGCAGAGAATCTAGATCGCCAGGTGTTCGGGCTGCCCTTCACGGAGAACGAGAACGAGAAGCGGGATGACATAGAGTACGAGAAGCTGGACAAGGATGCAATGGATCTGGTGGAGGATCTCAAGGAGAACGAGATCATCACCTGTCCCGATGTCAGCGAGCTGCATCAGCGTCGCCGCCAGCGGCTGGCGGCCAAGAGCAACAGTGTCCAGCAGAACGAGTCGCATACCTACAATCCCTTCATCGACGAGAGCCAACTCCTAATGGACGGGCACACGCCCCTGGGAATGCGCAGCAGTAGCAGCCTGCCTGAGGTTATCCTGCCCATTTCCACGGAACCCAGCCTGGTGGAGGTGTCTCCACTAGTGGAGATTGCCACAAACGCGGACGATGAGAGCGCCTACACACGTTCGCCGCAGCGAGCAGCCAATCTCAATGGCGTCACGGCGTCAGCTCTGCCTCCGCCATCGGAATTCGGCGGCGGCAATGCCTTCCTCATGTTCCTCTGCCTCACCCTGCTGCTGCAGCACCGCAACACGATCATGAAGGCGGGCATGGACTACAACGAGATAGCGATGCACTTTGACAAGATGGTGCGCAAGCACGATGTCACCCGGGTGCTCAACCAGGCCAGGCGCATGTACATCGAGTACCTCAAGGCGCAGAGCAGTCCGCCGCAGCGCCAGAGGTCGCCCAGTGCTGCGGCGGCGGCTGCTGCTTCCCAAGGCACCAGCTTGACGGCCTCGATGCCGGCGTAAGGCAGCTCCGGTTGCAATCTTAGTGTTCCCCCCCGATTAGGCCAACTCTCTTCTTGCTGAATTCAAATATTTTTTAGTCATGGAAAACGGTTTTCTTGGAGGAAAACCTTTTGGTTTTAAACTTGATAAATTTTTTATTTAGTATTAACCCATTTTTTAAGGCGTTTTAATATATAAATATTTTATTTCCCTAAAAGGATAATCACTGAAACTAGACTCACACAGGCTCTAGATATTTTGAAAACCTCACTTAATGACTTGTCAATTGGCCAGAATCGGGAGTAACTCATGCTCAAGACGATGGAGCGTTATCTGTTAGTTAACAAACCTCAAAAAAAAAAAAATATGTAAAACCAAAGTCGAACCTTATTTTGTACGTAGATGGATTTTGTACTTGACTAATTTGTGAATTTAGGATCTTATTTATATATAATATTATATATATTCAAAGGCGAAGGCTTTGTTTCACTAGTCCGCTAAAAGAAAAGGCATTCCATGCTCTTGTAAAGACTATACCTTAGGGCTGCTAAAGATATTCGTAATCCAATCAACTATGATCTTATTACCTGTAATCGTTCTGTATCTAAAAATGAGAATAACTCTCAACGGCATAGCGACATAGTTCCGAACTAAAAATGTCACATTTCCGTGCGGAGTTATGTCGTTTTTGAGCGACTTTAAAACGACATATCTCCGCGGACTTATGTCGCTATCCCTCTTCCAACTTGTTCGGTAAAATAATTTTGTAAATTAAAATCTTACGACGCTTACGCTATGTAAAGTTATGGAAATCAACTTTTAAAGAATCGATAAATAAACGAAACTCGAATTAATTACAAAGGCAATTAATCTTACAATTTATTCGGTACAAAAAAATACAAATTCAATTCACAATCGAAACAAAGTTATACAAAAAGGAGAGGAAATCAAAGGAATTCAGAAGTTGTATTTCTTTTTGAGTCGCTCGCGGATAAGCAGGCCCTTAATCAGCTTCTTCCAGTTGCCATACACTCGGGTCTCGTATTTCTCCTGCTCCTTGCGCGCCTGCTCCTGCTGATCCTCCTCCCAGGCGGCCGTGACCACCTCCTTAAACTCTTCGCAGACAATAAAGCCATCGTACATGGGATGGCAGGCGCCCTGATGGAAATCGAAACCAATCACTGCATTGGCACAATCGATATTCAGCTTCTTGCAGACGCGCATCAGGCCGGGCACTAAAAATAAAAGAGAGTTATCTTTTGAATTCCTTATACCTTATAACTAATCTCACATCTCAGATGGACCGTCTTCTTGGGCAGCATGCAGGCCTTGAAGAGCTCCACATTGCCATAGGCATTGCGTGGCACTATGCCATTCTCAGCCGTTGGTGGCTCATATTCCTGGGTTTGCCAATACCCAAAGATCTCTAGAGGCTGATCCTTGATCACAGAGCGTGTGAGCTGAAGAGATTAAAAACAAAAATTAACACACTTCGGATGCACTGCAGCAAAAACTACTCTTACCTTATCCCATTTGGGACGCGCCTTTACGACCTTGTAGGGCTGCTCGCCCAACTTGACCACTCGGGCGCTCTTCAGCCAGATGTCCCGCGAGTGCAACAGATGGACACAGTCCCGAGCGTAGACAGCTTCGCCGCGGATGAAGCCCAGGGTGGGCGCATCTGGCGGATACAGACCCTGGAACTTGAGCAGGTGCCTTTCGAGGACGTACAGCGGATGATCCTTGAACTCGGATATGGACTTGGGCAGCGGTTTGTTGGCATGGATGCGGTGCAGCTGCTCGTTCTCGGTAATGTCGCGCCTGGTGGGGTGTCCCAGATACGGGGTGATAACCTCATCGAGCCAGGCCTTCTCCACGCGACCCTTGCGCACCGTTGTACTCCAACTGGAACAGTAACGGGCTGTGACATCCTTGAGACTCTGATCGTCTTGGAAGGCAAAGACGTAGGCCAGGCCGGGCGATGCATTTTTCTAAGTTTAATATTAATCATAAATAAATATATTAATGAATTAATAACTCCTATTACTCACCCTTATGGTCTCCACACAGTGCAGCTTGCCCTTGAACAGATCTATGCAGATCCACTGCTCTTCGACCTCGGACCACACCTCAACCCACATGTTAGAGGCCTCTGAGCGACGCTTAACCTTTGTGCCGCCCTCATCATCGGTGGATAACACTCGGCGATCTTTCCTCAAGTTCTGCACTGACTTGGGCAGCACCGGTGCCTTCTTCACCGGCTTCGCAGGCTCGAACACCTCCTCATCGTCCTGCGAAGTCTGTGACCTTTGCAGCTTATCCAACTTCAGACGCTTCTTGGGCAATGGCCTGGCTTCATCATCGGCGCCATCTAGCTGGGGAATGCTTAGAGCATTGTTATCCTTCGGCCTTCGCTGACGCAATTGCCGGCCAGTTAGGAAGCTGGGAGAGATACGGGCCTTGGTGTCGGGACTCTTGCGTGACTCCACTTTCGGTTTCGGTTTATTTTCGGGAACCTCCACGGCTTTACCCTGCAGAAAGTCTGTCGAAATGTGAACTTTGGGCGATTTGCTGCGCGCTCGAGTGGTGCGCTCCTCCGGATTGGCATTCTCCGCATTCTCGCTGTGCTTCGTCGAGCTCTGCAGCTTGACCTTGGATACGAGCAGCTTTGGTATAACCGGAGATCCAACCAGCTGTGACGAGGTAGCGCTCTTTGACTCCTCAACCTCTTCGTCTCTGGACTTCTCTCGAGCTAGGCGGGTACGTCCAGCCACCGGAGAGAAGGTGTTCAAGGGGGCAGCTATACGGGATTTCTTTTCTCCTGATGTCTCTGAAATCTTTTGGGTTGTGACCCTTTTTAGCAGGGACAACTGAGGTTTGGCTTTGGTTTCGTTTGTGGGAGAAACCTTAAGAGCTGCCTTGGAGGTGGTTGGTTTTTCCTCAAAGGATGAGGATTTCTCGGAACGATTTAATTTGGATTTTTCCACCAGCTTAGAGGAGAGACTGGACTTGGAAGCCTGCTTATCCTCCCTTTCTACTGTTCGGGAGCTACGTTTAGTTTCGATTGTCTTTGTTTTGGCATCTTCTTTCTTTGATTTTGTATGTGATTCTTTTTTATGGGCTTTCGTGTCTGGTGAGGATTTGGTCTCCGTTCTGCTGGGCTCCTTCCTGCTGTGGCTCTTTTTCTCAGCCTCTTTTGATGTACTTGCCTTGCTGCTGCTCTCCTTAGCATTTGCCTTGGTTGTTTTCGCTGGCTTTTTGTGTTTCTTGGGCTCATCCTCACTCTCCTCCTCATCCAAGTCCAGCTCCTGGCTCTTGTTCTTCTTGTCATCCGTCTTCAGTTTGATGGGAATCAAATCACTAGCTGCCGGTCGCAGCGGCATGGGCTGGAGATTCACAATCAGACGACAGTTCATTCCCATTCCCCGTGCAAGGACAATGAATATGAATATCATATCCTGCTTGCAACAGGCTTCCTTGCGCTTGATCTGCGCCAGCAAGGACTCCACAATGGCCTTCTTGCCGGGCGCCGATTGCTCGGAATATAAATGGGGACTCAACAGCTTGATGGCTGTCTTGAACCAGGTGACAAAGGACTGCAAATACTTGAGCTCCGTGCCTCGTTCAGTGGGATAGGCATTCCGGCTGGGCAGGAGCTTTAAGGCAGCCTCCATCAGGGCATTCGATTCACCCAACAGCCGGTTGTACTTCAGGCTGCGAGCTATCTGGCACATCAGACTGACCTTGTGCAGCAACAGCTGGCGATCCTTGATGTCACGATTGAGGCGACGCTTCAGAGCATTCTCCAGCTCCAGCTGGGTCTTTTGCTCTTTGGTGGGGCGTAGGTTCTGGAGGCCCACATGGATCTCCAGGTCCCCGGAGACGTTTGGAGTGGCCACATCTTCATCTTCTTCGTCACCTGTAAAGGGAATCGGAAGTGGGGTGGAAATGAGGTACATGATAACCTGTGATGGTTTGAAGTTCTAAAAACTCTGGATGAATTATTTTAATATAAGAAAATTAATAAAATAAAAGAAACTATAGAGTCTACAGTGTTGTAAATATTAAATTAAGTGATTAACTAACTTAAAAGCTCTTGATTTAAATGGAAATGCTGTAGATTTCGCGGTTAAAAAATCTATTAAAATTGTTTCAAAGAATAAGAACACATTTTTAATAAATTTGAATGTTTAAATAATTAATAAAAACTAAACTAAAATTAAATACAAGTACCTCAAGTATTCCATCACCAATGAGAATGCATGAGGATCGGGGGCAGGGAAGGCAGGGGCGAACAAAAAAAAAAAAAACACCCAGTACAGAGAGCCATCGAGTCCTTTCAACATTTTGCATTTATTTATTTATATCATCATTTAAAGTGCATTTTAAATTTCAATTACTGAATTAATTACAATCAACATCCACTAAAATTGCGCTAAAATTACGAGTTCTTCATTTGATTTGATTTATTGCATCGTTATTTGGAGTATTTTACCATTAGTTATTTGATTTTTAGATGTTTATGTTAAGTGAATACAATTTCGCTAAAGTAAATTCGTTAAACATCAGTTCTAATTTCGTTAGCTACTTGTTATTTCGTTCGGTGAAACACTTGCAATTGCCATAAAGTAAGTTACACACTCGACTAGCTATTAAAAATCATCTTTATTACTGCTTCAAGTCCCCAGGACTTTTATTTCTTGGTATCGCGTGGCAAATTAATAGAATAAATTAGCAGAAAACAATCAAAATAAATGCATTTCCTGTATTAAAGTATAAGGTATTTTTGATTTAACTCGACTTGCGGGTGTGTGCAGACATTTAAAACCACGTTTAGACTTCAATAAACATTTAGTTTATGCTTTTAACTTGCTTTCTTTAATCAAAGATCTTGTTATAAAAAGATAGGTAACGCCATAAGATATTTTCCGCATATTTTTAAGCTTTCTAAAAATAAAATGGCTTTTATGGCGTTATGCATCTTGTTATTACAAGGTCTCTGCTTTAACTATGTATCTTTAACACGCAGATTGAGCTTAAGCTAGTGCAAAAAACGTCAAGAGAATGTTCAGTTGATTTAATTTATGATTTCTTTCGACAATAAAGGAAACTTTTTGTGTTGTGATTCTTTAGATTTTAAGAAGCGTTCTCTGGTAGTTTTCGTCTTTCAGCTTGCTATTTGAGTTCGTTTCGATCTGACATGGGTTTGGCTCACACCATTATCTACGGGCATGCAATCAAAGGACTCATGGCCTGGTTAGTGGGTATAATAAATAGGTTTTTTAGTAAGCCAAGTTTCTGGATAAAGCGTTCGCAGCAAGAGCCATTTCATACGCTAGTTCCTCAGTCTAATCGACTAACAATATATAAATGTTACAGTAAATAGGTATATATTGTAGATACACATGGCCATTAAGCGCTTCTCTTCCAAATTTACAATCATGCACATGTAACAGCTGCGGTCAGAATAATAGGGATTTAAAATACAATATTATGAGATAAATCTTCTAAAGGGGAAAGTTTGAACCCATTGGAATATTTAGAGACTTACAAATAACTGAAAATTTCTAAATTTAAGCAAAACATAAAACAAGGCTTTTAAATTAAATAAAACATCAATTTACAAAATAAATACGTAAATGGATACTATACATAATTAATATTTCCTATGTTCCTTTAATATATCTCACTTCCTTCTATTATTTTGACCGCAGCTTTTCCAGTTAAGTAATTTCCATATCCTCACATCGACGAATAAACTTGGTACAAACAAAAACTACAACAGTCTCATACAGAGCAATTTGGAAGCTTGTTTCTTTTTTTTTGTTTTTGTTCATTTTCAGATACCAGAAATCCCAGCGCCACAACCAACATTTGTTTTTTGTAAGCCATTGCTCCTCCACACTGCCTCCACTGCCATCGCTACCTTCTCTTACGGGAGCCTGGCCGTCAAACTACTTGTATTTTCGCCTACCTGCCACTTCCTCAAAATCGGAGTCATCGGTATCCCCGGCAGCAGCCACCACTGTGGACACGGGTCGCGTCTTTGTGTGACGCTTGATCCGCGTCGACTTGGTCTTGCTCAGACGCGACGGCCCGTCCATGGGTGGCGGCGGCGGTGGCGGTTGCTCTGCTACTCCTCCAGATTTCGCACCACCCGTTCCTGGTGTCTTCCTGGCTCCTCGCCGCTGATTACCCTCCGGCTCCTCATCCTCCTCGTCTACATTCTGGTAGTTCTGGTTCTCGCCCAATGCAAGCAGCGCATTGACATCCATGGTGGCAGCCTGGCTAGTCGGCGGTGTGGCCGTCACATTCCGCCGGCTAAGTGCATCCCGCGTGCGCTCCAAACTGTTGGCGTTCTCAAGGAGACCGCGAAAGTCGAAGGCATTGCCATCGGTCTTATCCTCGATGCTGCTGTCGTTGTTGTCCTCCGATCCGGAGCCAGAGTCCGAGAGGTTCGTAATGCCGGCATTGCAATCGAATTGCGGCACCGGCGACTTCTCCTTCTCCTGCTGCTGCGCTGATGTCGGCTGGCCGACAAAGAAGCTGGATTGCAGGTCCAGATCGGCTGGATTCACCAGGTAGTCCTCCACACTGGATTCGCTGCTGGAATCAGCCGCGTTGTGCTGATCCCGAGCACCGCTTTCATTGGGCGTTCGGGCGTTTTTTGAACCCGATGCCGAGGGCGAGTTTTGTTGCTGGGATGGCGATGTGGGAAAGGTCTTGGGCGGCGGCCGGTACTTGTTGTATAGCTTGGAGCGTAGCGACTGTTGGCTGGGCTTCCTCTTCTTTACCGAGGAGCCCTTAATACCGCTGTGCGCCTTGTGATCGCTGGGCGAAAGAAAGAGAAGAGAGTAATGAATGATGGGTCACTGGGTCAGTCGGTCACTTGGGTATACCCACCCCTTTCTGCCCGCTCCGGCGGATGAGCGACCACTGGAGCCGACCGCACCGCCTGCTGCCGCTCCTGCGCCCGCCGCCTGCAGCTCATCGAAGTCGCTGTCATCGTCGTCGGAGGATTCACCTCCCTTGGCGTCCTTGCTGGGCTTCCACTCGTCCTCGCTGGCCGAGAAGCCCTCGGACACGGAATCCTCCTCCTCGTCGGACATCTTTTAATCCTTTCGGGCACGCTTTACATTTATGTATCGCGATGCGTGCCACTTACAGTTATTGATTTTTACTGCGCAGTTTTGTGGGACAATCGTTACACAAGAATATCCTCTCTGGCTTTACGGGTTGTCCATCGGTTTGGGTCGTGCTTTTGGCCAGAATTGTGCCTTGATTTGAGCTCGGATTTCGGTTTGCTGGACAATTTAAACCAAATTGCGAAATTTACATTTTCGCGGTTGGTAGAAATACATGCCAAAAGTAGGGTATCGTGAAATTGTTTGCCCAAATATCGAAATTGCGATATTTTTATTTGATATTTTTTGATATTTATCACTTGGTCACTCTGAATTTCAAAGTCTGGTACTTTTGGTCGCTCAAATACATCGATATCGCCTTTTGAAAAACATTATACTATCGATAGTGACATCGATGTTTTTGCATCCCTAATGTGAAATGTTTATTTACAAAATTAGTTGAAAGTTGAAATCTCCTGCAAAATGAATTCCTCCGGGGAATTGCATCCAAACTGGCTGGCGCTGACCACTCTACCGTTGCAACTGAAGAGGTTCGTCCGTGCCGGAGATCCTGAGGGTACTCCTGCGCCATCGAAGGCTAGCAAGCACCAAATTGACGGGTTGAATGGCGAGGAGGCCCAGGAGTTCTACAAGGAGGTGCTGGATACGCCGGTAACTTTCACTCAGAAACCTTCATCTAGCAAAGGAAAGGAACCCAACAGAGTACAGAGAAAGCCCCAGTCGCCCTTTGATAAGGGGAAGTTCTTCCGCTTGGCGACGGGCAACAAAGTGGAGGAGTTGTGCGACATGGAAATCTCCGCGGAGAAGATAAACTCTTGCGACTGCTTTGGCTGGACTGCCCTGATGATGGCTGCCTGTGAAGGAGCCACCGAAACAGTGGCTTGGCTCCTGCGGCGACAGGCCCAAGTAGATGTCCAAGACAAATCCGGAAACACGGCCATGAAACTGGCCATGCGAAAGGGCCACTCCGAAATAGTCCAACTATTGGAAGCAGTTTCTCTACCCGCAGAGGCCAGCGACGAAGAGGAAACAGCCGATGAGAGCAGCCCATTCTACTGCGAAATCTGCAAAAGGGACTACAAGGAGACTCCCTGGCCCATTCATCAAACCTCTACGGTGCATCAGTTCAATCTGAAGGCCCTGCCAGCCCACAAACTGCACAAGTTCAATATATCCGCCAAGAACCGTGGCCTCCAGCTGATGGTGAAGCAGGGCTGGGACCAAGAGCACGGCCTGGGACCCAGCCAAAGTGGACGTTTGTATCCGGTGAAGACTGTGCTCCGCAAGCAACGCACAGGCCTGGGCATTGAGCAGCAGCCGGCGCGGGTCACACACTTTGGAGCCTTCGATTTGAAT
>JAEIIJ010019374.1:0-19961 GCA_018904815.1 Drosophila ogumai | reverse complement strand
CCCGATGGGAACTCACTCTGGTGGCAGCCACCAGCTCCTCTGCCTTCACTGGCGAATTGACATTGGCTTCATTAGCGAGGGAGAGACAAGCCGAAGCCGAAGCCGAAACGATGTGAGACAAACACCAAATTATCGGCTCAAACAAATTGAAGAGTCTCAACCATATCTCTCTCTCTCTCTGTGTGCGTAAACAAATCGGTCAAGTTCCCACTGATTGGAGGCGACACAAGTATTTGGACACCAAAAGGAAGTGAAAGGTGGCAGATGGCAGATGGCAAGGCGAAGACTGATGACTGGCCGGAGCTGGCATTTTCTTTGGGGGCTCGTTGAGGGAGGTTAAGGTTACCAGGATGACGGGGTTTCGGGTCTCCCTCCCCAGCTTATCCCCTGCTTTATGACAACAAATAGTGGCTGCCACTAAATGTAGGCAATTATCCAAGTTTATGCCCATTTCTAAAGTTTCCTTATCACACCCAACTATTTAAGAAGCTGGCCAAACAAAGTGCCCAGAAATAAATGCAAACAATAGACACACAGTAAAGAGTGTAAACGGAAAACAACACAAGCCAGGGGGAAAAAATAACAACAAAAAAAGAAAGAAGAAACAAAGTTTGGGGGAATCTGAGATTAAGAATGACAAACAATGCAGCGAAAGTCGCCCCAACGACACCTGGCCTGGCCTGATACTCCCACTACCCATTTCAGGGGTAGAGGAAAAATTACTTCATTAAAAGTTCGAAATGAAGAGGAAGTGTCCCAAAAAGGTTGCCGGACGGAATGTCCAGCTGCTGTGCCGATAAGAAACTCATAATTGGTGTCATTAAAAAAGCCATTTCGGAAGTTGTTAATCTTCCGCTGCGGCGCATCGTGTCGCATCGCGTGGGGCCAACAATTATGCCAACTACGTAGCCGGGGATCCAACCGGGCAACTTGGACTCTGATTCCCAAAAGCCAACTGGAGATACATAAATATGTAATTTATTAAAAGCCTCGGCGGCACAAAGAAGCAGCGTTTTACAACAAAGACGAGGAGGCTCTTGTTTATTGTTATCATTATTTAGCCAACTGATAAGGCCTTGGCCAGGGACTAGCTAGCTGGCAAAGACTTGTGGCCATAAAACGGGGTGCAGGGGTTCTCCTTCTCGTTCTCCTTCTCTTTACTCCTGTTTTCTCCCTCTGCTTCTTTTAATTATAAAGTGCGATAAATGTGACACAAAAAATTGTGAGAGATAGCCAAAAGCATAAAAAATATCAGGGGACGCAGAAAACAAAAAAAAAAACAGGGAACTAACCAAGGCCCAGCAGATCGACTGTACAAGATACTCTATAATACAATTTAAGTTGTACAATCTAAAATAAGAATTTATAAAGACAAAAGTCACAATTCCAATTAAGACTTTGCAAAATCCTTTTTCTACTAAATTTTTTGTTTTTTTTTTCATATTTTAAAGCATAAATTCTTAAAATGCTCACAGCTAGTCTTTAAGTTATTGTTTTTGAAAGAAAATATGGGATTTTGGAAATTAGAAGCAGTTTAAATTTTGTACTTTTTATATATTTAAAAAATACATATAAGTACTTCAAAAAAATCCTTGAACTTAAGGTATCTACAGAACTTGGTTCTTAAGAATTAATTTGAATTCCCTTTTATATCTCAAAAGGAAGATATATTCCTGATATCTAGAATGGTTTGATTTTTTCTATTTAAATGTTATTAATTAGAATATTAATTTCCTTAATTTTAACCTTATTTACAAGCACTTGTTACGTATTATCTCCTTGATAGATTTTTGTTCTTAACGAATCAGTGCCAGAGATTTGATCTCTGCTGGCATTATGTTTTGTTTTCTAAACAAATCAAAGAACTGCTGGTGATGTAATCCGATCGAAGCGATTTCCAGGCAATTGGGCAAGAAAACATTGCATTTCAGGGAATAGACTCCGCCGAGGAAGGGTATAAACAAAAACAGCGGCAAACAAAAGTCGTTAAGGGGCAGTGCAAGATTTTCTTCTTCTCCTTTTTTTTTTTTTTTTNTTTTGTGGCTGTTGTTTGTTTGTTTTTCAGGCCGCCTGCTGCCTGCCGCCTGCCTTCTGCCTTTTGTGAGAAGTTTGGCATTTAATAAACACCCAGGACACCCAGGATGGCCAGCCTATCCGCAATCCTAACCCGGCTCGGTCCTTGCTTTATGAAATTGCAATACGTCCCATAAAGTAAAATGGCATAAGATAGTAGTGGGCGAAGTGACCGCAGAACGAGCCGTAAAGGGAGCCCCGTACATGGCCATCTTCTGTTGCGGCTTTGTCTTGGCCATAAATACTATCTCGGCCGCTTTTTACGAGTGTATGGGGATTGGAATCTGGACTGGCGAGTGTTAATTCCCTCCCCCAGCAATTAACTTTCCTAACAATCCATCTACAGCCTGGCTTGCTGGCAAAAGATACTCTGCACTCTCAAGGCCCAGATACTTAGATACTTTTCGGGCATTGTCTCGGCGGAATATGCAAATTACAGCAGGCAGTCACAGGGTTCAATTGGAGCGCAGATCAGCTTCCGTTTATCGCTTTGACCTCGGGCATGCCACAGCGAACCTATAAATATATGTACAGCAAAAATATTAATAAAGATTCGGCTGCGCAGTCATGACCGTCGTCGTCATGATCGAGATCGTTGCGGGAAAAGCCAGCCACATTTTACTTATTATCATTGTTCGGCCCATTGTGATTTGCTTCATGTTACTTTCACGACTTCTACCCCAGCCCCCGCCCCCGCCCCATCTTAATGCGAGCCCAAAACCGAATCTGCATCTGCATCTACATCAGCATCAGCATCGCAGGCCCATCCACTGGCTTTCAGGTGAATGGCACTGCCAAATGGTAGCTATCAGGTAACCGCATTGTCCGACTGCGACCCAACGTGGCCCGAACTGAACTGCGATAGTCATCTGGCCGGATTTTGAATAGGTCTCGGTGTGAGAAACTAATAATCCATAAGTGCAATCCACTTCTCGGTCCAAATAGTATCTCATTCGACTCAGGGAGTCGGCTTATCGCCAAACCCGATTCCGTTTTATGGCTTAAATGATCGTTGTGGAGCGAGCAGAGATCGGTCTGGCGATAAGTGGAGGAGATGTGACAACAGGTTCATTAGAAAGGGGGAAGGGGAGAAGGAGAGCAGGCAAGGGTTTAGGGATGCTAGCCAGGTTATTACCCATTTCAGGCCATAAAAAGTACCCAAGATAAGGCCTAAGCCTGGCTTAACTAACTAAAGTATCTTACAGATACACTAAAGTCGTTCTGATCTACTTTAATAACCCCCCTCCTTCCCCTTCATCAAACCCCGTAATCCCCTGTAATCTTCACACCCATCATAATCCTTCGTCGCCACTTCCTGTTACCGGTATTCTTCCGCTGGAAATCGATTTATGTTGTCACTAATTGATTAGTAGCTGCCGCCATGGCCTCCCTGTACCCCGAATCCCTCGAATCCCTCGCATATATATCCATTTCGGCACACCTGTTTGGTGGGTTCCAGGGTTTGGACTACCGAATTTTTCAAAGGAGAAAAGGACCGACCCCCTTTTACCCTCTCAACGAACGAACGAACGAACGAATGAATGAATGTCAATGCGAATGTGAATGCCACAGCCGCAGCAGCAGCAGCAGCCACTGTGACTGTGACTGCATGTGAATGCGAATTTGAATGCATCCCAGTCCGTCCCCGGTGTCCGTGTGCCTGGAACAAATGTAAATAAATGCAAAGGCCGCACGAGAGGGACTCTCCATACATAGTTTTGCATGCATTTTCCTTCCCTACAACACTGCCAGAAAAGCAAGAGACAAGGGTTTCCCAAAAGTTGTTATGGCTTCGTTGACTTGCCGATTATTTTGTACAGTGCAGAGGAAGGGCCAAGAGCAGTGAGCAGCTGCTCGGAAAACTCATTGAACAATTGACCAAATCGAAGCCTCATGCTCGGCAGCAGACAATAAATGCACAATGCACACACACACAACGCAGCCTGCAAAAAAGATTAAAATCCATGAAAACGACACGCCCACCGCCCTCTATGGAATTCAGATACAAAACTGGGATACGGATTTGGGTTTTTGGTATTGTCATAACCGAGTCCCAGTATCCAGTATCCCAGTTTTCGGTGGCATTGTCCCGTCTGCCGCCGGTGGCATCTCTTATTAATTTGCTTAAGTGCCATAAATGGCAACAGAGGAGCGGGACGAGGCACAAAGGTGCCTGCCGCCCAGCTGGAAGCCGATCTCTGCCGCCTGACCATGACGAATTACCAAAAAAAAAAACCAAAAAAACTGCAGTAAAAAAAAGGAGCAGGAACTGTGGGATTCTGGCTAAAACCCAGGAGTGGCACAGTTGTGCAATAAGTGGCAATGATAGGGTCCTTCTAGGGTCAACAGGTGAGGGGTTGTAGAGGTTTAGCCATTAATTTCCATGGCACAATTTCTAAAAAAAAACAATATTTAGCAAGGCAACAAGTTGTCCGAAATACGAGTATGAATAGAGAGCTGAGGGATGTGCAAATAACTGCATGTGACATTGGAAACGTACTTCAAAAAGATACATATAAATGCATAAATATAAGCTACATATATAACATATTTATAGCGTAGTGTTCCTCGCTGATTTATGTTCAGTGTTCGGCTTTTGACCTTTTGTGAGGATCGCGTTTCACTGGGAGAGGGAGTAGGAGTAGGAGTAGGAGATTTCCGGGGAACTTGTTCCTACAGATAGACCATCTTCAAGATACAGATACAGCAAGAGGGCAGCAGCCCTGAGATACCAAGATACGATTTTTAATTGACAGCAGCAAAACAGCAGCACTCACAGCCCAGAGTGACGGAGTTACAGAGTTACAGAGTTTCTTTTTTTCTGTTTAATTAAATGCAATCTACAACTCTATTGGGAATCAGTAGTCGCGCATTTTTGCGCATTTAAAAATCATTTATTTGAATTAGCCCCCGGTTGCAATGCTAATTAAGGCGTGGCCCATGGGCACAGAGTCCACGATTCTCGCTCTGCTGCTGTCTCTGCCACGTGCAGCCACCAAAAAAGATAAACAAACGGGCTAAAATGCAAATGCAAAGGCCCCCGAAAAGCGAGAGAAAAATGTTAAACAAAACATATTGCCGCACTTGGAGGCCATGTGGCTGTGGCAAGTGCCGGCTGACATTTCAACACCCATGCTAGCAGCACCTACAATGCACAGGGAGAAATATCTGCAGGGTTTGGGAAATTAAAATCTATACTAATTGTGATTCTCAAGTCCTAGATTACACTTAACTCTGCTTTTTTTCAAATCTGTTTCATTTTTATTTATTTAAATTCTAAAAATTGCTTTTAATTTAAATAAATTGAATTTCAGTATTTTCTTCAACTGTTTCAAGTCTGAATTCAATTTCAAACTCGAGTCCAAAGATCCTAATTCCGAATTCCAATCAAAACAAAGATCAAAAACCCAGCAGCAACCTTTCTCACATCACCTGCAAGTGTTTTTAGCTGCCTTTTTTTTTTTTGTTTATCTTATCCCTCGGATACGGATACACAGATACAGATGCACTGGCAGCGGCTACCAGCAGATAATTCTCGCGTTTTCAACACCACAGAAAACTCGGCAATTGAGTTTTCAAAGGCAACTAATTAATGGGAAACGAGCTGGCGAGGCTGTGGGTGTCCTGTAGACAGGATTTTGACTTTGGATTTAATTATATCAATATTTATTTGTATATTTAAGATTAATAAAAACGAATAATAAAACCGTATAGATCCAATATATATATAATTTTATTTATCTAAATATTTATATATCAATTTTGGGTTTCAAAACCAAACTTAGCATTGGGTAAGAAGTATCTTTGCCCCACTTTATGGGAACTATCAAACGCACTTAAGGTGCCAAAATTTCAAAGCCATATATTACCTAGTATATTATGAGTAAAACCAGTTTATCAATCGGCCTAATATTCCGGGCCTGCCAATATTATACATCAGCCTCCGCCTCAATAGTGCTTAGTGTTTGCGTGGCTCTTTTATTTACAGTTTCCATTCACTTAACGCATTTTGTTTTCATTTCGGGACCACTTTTCCACCGAAATGTTGTGTGTGTGTGTGCCGGTGTTGTGTGTGTTTCAGGGCGACTTAATTAGAGAACTTGGTGCGTTTTATTTATGTGTCTTAACGAGTCGTTTATTTAACCCACCCTCGACCCTCGACCCTCGGAATCGATCTCGAGGCACACAAAAACATTTTCCAAAATTTGTTTATTGTTTTTCTTTGGGGTCCTCCGCACTAATTTGGGAAAAGCGCAGAGAGGAGAGTCGGAAACCCGAATTGGAATTCCCAAAAACCAAAAAAAAAAAATGTAAAAAGGAAGAGCAGACCACAGAGAGAATTGTAAGTAATTTGGTGGCTTGATTTAAATAAAATAACAAACAGAATGAACATTTTCCCCGAAAAGCCAAACATAAATCCCCCCATGAACATGGTTTTTTATTAAAGGCAGGATATCGGGACCAAGAATATATGTATATATATATATATGTATTTATATGCTAATTCGCGGGGCGTTAACTAGAGAACTCTGAAAGCAAGTTGGCTTCTTTGGGAAAGTATTTTTAAGCATGTTCTCGTCTGGCTGCGGGTCTGTTTTTTATTTATTTACTTGGCCGCCGCCGTCGGCAGCAAACAATTTGTAATCGTTGACAAGCTAAATGTTGCAGCTGTGGCACGCTGAAAATGCTTGAAAACAAAAGCATTGCAGTGGCAAGTTGCAAGTTGCCTTAATTGCAGTTTTTGCCAGGAAGAGCGGAATCAAAAACAGGCGTGGGCTCACGGAACATGGCCAGCTTTAATCTATTATTCTTGATTCTATTGTGTGGGTGTCTGGAAAATGTATGTATTTTCTTCTAAATTTGAAATTAACATAAAGAAAAATATCTCAATAACCTCTATTATTTCATTTTATATAATATAATAGTCCTAGTTTAATTTCATATAATTTAAATAATATTTTAAATTTGATTTCATTTGAATGCTTCGCCTTTAATAAATATATTTTCTTAGTTTTTTTAATACTATAAATTTTCACAGAATTATTTGTTGATCATTTCCCTAGAATTCAACTATTGTTTCATGTGTTTTTCCCCCTTTTTGGTTGAGGTCTAAATCTGATTCTCTGATCGTTAGCCGAATGTGGTTATTAAAGCCAAGAGTCTTCTAGGTGACAGACGAAATATGAAGACAGTCGAAAGCTGAAAATCTTACAACTTAATTACTTAACTTAATTACTATGCCTAGGGGCTTTTTTTTCTTTTGTTTGGGCCATGTGGAAGAAGCTGAGGCAACGGGGAGGGATTTCTCAGTATTTCCAAGTATTTCTTCCAGCGAAGAAAGTGCAAATAATTTATGAAAGTTTTTCCCTATTTACAACTGTTTTTCATTGAAAATGTTTATAAATAATAATGAGCAAATTTTTCAGCTAAGTGGAATTGGGTTAAAAAGAATGAGCAAATTTTTAGTTAATAAATTAAGTTTATCTGTAGGAATATTTTAAATTGGAGGGTCAGAGTGAGCTCTACTCTTATTTCGAAGCGTAATTCTCCATGCTTTATTATATTTTATATATATGTAATCTTTATAATATAATTTAACGGTCGAAAACGACTTCTACACTGACCAAAATTATTTCTACAATACGTTTGTTAGTTAATTGCTAAGCTCTCTGTGTTTTATTTAAAACAAATTCACTTTTGACAAATCACAGGGACCTACATAACACACAACAAAACACAGCACAACACAACGCCACACCACATCACCATCACACACACACCACACACAACATGGCCACAAACACCAAAACAATTTTGCGAGGAAATTGTCAAATTGCAGTGCAAAAACGCAAGAGCATCAACCGCAACCACAATCGCAACAACAACGGCAATTCAAAGGCTCCACCCCAGCATCACTTTTCACACACACACACACACACACACCCTTCCCCTTCCCCTTCCCCCTACCCCTCCCCTTTGTGGCCAGCACGAATTCAATTCACAATTTTCGGTTACCGAAAATCACTGCGAGGCGAACGCAATCAATCATAAAACGATGAAATGTCGACAACGACTAGTACAGAGCGGGGAAAATGGAAAACTCTCAGCTCAGGCAGGCAACATGGACAAGGAAAAGCTCCAGCTCTAGTCCCCCTAAAAAAAAAAAAACCGGACGAGGCGCTGGGAATCCATCAAGGGGGCTATAGAGTTTATGCGAAGTGAAACGCGAATTTAACATATTTTTTCTTCAGAGGTTAGACAGGATTTATTTAGAAAGAGTGATACAAGTTTTAATAGATTATAAAAAATATTGATAGTAATCTTAAATTAATTAGAAAACAAGACAAGTAATCGTTAAAGCTGCCACTCTGCCACCGCATAAACATGTCCTGTGTGTATGTCCGTGGAGCAAGGAAAAAGCGTAACGTTTGAATTGGCTTTTGGTCGGTTTGCGTTTGCCTTTGGTCCAGAATGTTTTTTCGCTTGGTTTTTGGCCAATAGTAGCCATAGTAGCCATCGACCATCGACCATCGACCATAGACCAGGGCCAAAGCGAACGCTTTTCAACCATTTATCAGCTGCTTCCTTGCTCCGGAGCTCCGTCTATTTTTGAGCTGCTAAGCTTGGTCAAATCTGCCCCTGGCCAAAAGTCCAGAAGTCCAGAAATCCCCAGCAGCAGCAGCAGCACAAAAAAAAGAGCGTTCTTTTTGGCAGTTAATTAGAGATGCCAAACGGACGACGATTCCCGTCAAAGGCTTTTCATTCATGGCAAGCAGGAAAAACTGTTTTAATTTAAATGCAAAATGGGACAAGGACTTAGCTATTTTGCGTTACCCAATCTCCAGGAACATGACTGTATTTTTGGTCTGGACTACAAGCATTAATTATTTGAGCTTAACTTGTTTTTTTCATATGGGAAAATCTCCCATTGAGATCGAGACAGATCCGGATATCGATACCTATACCGATTGTCTTTCAAAAGAAATATATACCCCGGGCTTGGGGACGTGCGAGAGTGTTTTTGGGGGCCACTTATCAAATTTGAACTTAATTACTGGACTCACCTTTCTCGGATAACAGCAGCAGCAGCAGCAGCCCGGGGTCCGGCTAATGAACGGTTTTATGCATCGCTTTAAGTCGCATTTGATTGAGCTGGATGGGCATTTTGTAATCGTCGAAGTGAAATTTACACGAGACCCGAAAAAGAAGCCAGTGAAAATGTGGCGGAGCAGCCCATAAATCAAGTTGCATTCGCCCGTCGCAGGTCGTAAGTGTGTCATTAAAATTAATTATCTAGCATTTTTAACACCGCGCCGAACCCTTTTTGCTTTGGGCCTCCGGTGGCCCAGCTTTTTGGTATCTGGCAGTAGCTTGGCAATTAGCCACACGCCGTGCTTTGAGCTCTGCTTTTTCTAAATATTTGCTTAGCTTTTGTTGACGATTCTACGACGAACGGTTGTCGTTGTCGTACCCACGGCTCTTTTCCTTTTACTGAAAAGGAATACTGGGAATAAAAATGGGACAGACTTGAAAATAATAAAAGTTGTAATTTAATTCAATTGAAATTAAATATTTCCTAGTAAAACTAGCTATGAAAACAAGATAAACAAATTAAATTTGTTAATTTTTTAGTTTGTTGGGAAAACCTATTAATTTCCCTGTTTCCAAATTCTTTTTTGTGAGTTTCCGATGTGAACTTATTGTTAAATTTCAAGATGCTGAAAACCCTGCTTGATTTACTTTTATTTGGAATTAATTTCTCACTTATTTTCCCAGTGCATGAATGCGACAGTCCTGACTGTGCTCAAATATTTGCGCTGACATAACTTTGTCTGCGGCTGGCATGCGCCATGGGCGCGGGCTCGAAAGGGGGTCTAGGTCTGGGTCTGGGTCTGGGTCTGGGTCTGGGTCCATCTCCGCCAGAGTCGCTTTGTCTGCCACTGGCCCAGAGCAATGTGCGAAGATAATTATAACATGTGTGCCCAGCGCAGCACCCAACTCTGAACTGCCAGTGGAGTTCTAGCTGGAGCTGGAGCTGCTGTCGAATGTCGAATGTGCAGACAGTGGGCCCTCGACGATGGACTTGAAGCTGTGTCTAGCCGCAAGCTGCAACATCAGCACCAGCAGCAGCAGCAGCAGCAACATCCGTGGCCTTTGCCATTGACAGTTGCTGTCCGTGTCTCCTTTTGCCCTGAAACCTCAGCCAGAAGATGCCAACTCAGCATTAGCCACACTGATAAAAAGCCTGGCAAGTCTGACTTTAACTGTTTGAATTTTTATTTTATTTTATTTGAATTTTTTTTTTCTGCCAGTGTAGCCCTATATAACCGCAGCAGTCGCCATCGAATGTCAATAGCAAAACTGTTTGCCAGCAGCATAACATGGCAGCAGGCAACAAAGAATTGAGCAAAGAAGCCCAGCTCTTTGCTGATCGAATTGGATGGACCAGCTGCTACTCTCTGTGGGGATGAGGAATCAAATATATATATGTTATATATGTTCCTGCAGGACATATGCTGAAGGTTTGATAAGCAAACGTAGGCAAGTTCATGGGGCACAAGGTGCTCTGAACAATCTTAAAGTAGGTGCTTCCTACGTGCGACATCGGAGATAAGTTCCTATGCCTTCCCCTATTAATTTGACCCCGTTAAGACTCAATTTAAGCTCACATTCCCCCTGTAATGTGGGGTAAACAAATCGCTGCATAAATTATCAATTTAAAGCCCAATGTCCCGCCAGACAAATGGATGCCCAGCATCTATGCCCGGGACCTTGGAACCATTTTGCTAGCCATTTATTTCCATTTATCGCGATAAAGCCATCGAAGGCAGCTCTCCGGGCCAGCAGCTGTGCATATCCTGTGACATGTCCGCCCTAATAACCTCCTGTCTCCTTGTGCCTCCTTCCAGAATGCAACTGCAACAAGCATGCCCGCCAGTGCCGCTTCAACATGGAGATCTTCCGGCTCTCGCAGGGCGTCTCCGGCGGCGTCTGCCAGAATTGCCGCCACTCGACCACGGGTCGCAATTGTCACCAGTGCAAGGAGGGCTTCTACCGGGATCCCACCAAGCCCCTGACCCACAGGAAGGTCTGCAAGGGTAAGTCTTTAAGATTTCTTTCCTTAAAACTAAACAAGCAAATTAATATCGAGGCAAACCCTCGATCTCGAAGGGATTGCAAAATCGGAAGAGATTAAGGCACAATTTACAATAATTAGCTCGCTGGGGAAGTCCAACTGGGCCATTCTTCTTCTTCTTCTTGACCCCTTTTTGGACCAACCCCCCATGGGGGAACCCTTTGCCGTCCCCAGGCGACCTTCGCGAGTGTGTGTGTGTGTTGTTTGTAGTGTAATTTATGACCACGATAAATTCACACGTTCCAATCGAAACCACGAAAAGAAAACGCAGCCAAGACGGAAGAAGGCGGAGGAACTCGACCATGGGATACCGTGTAATTGGAATTTAGCTTAGAATTTATATGGGTTTTTATATAAAATAAGTACACATACCTCCATAATTAAAATATTGCAAAGAGAAAAGTGAGAATTTAACCAATCAAAATAAATGAAGCAATATAACGATTTATTGCGCAAATAATTAAATATGCCATCCCTAGATGCATTTTTTCGTATATAATTAAGTAAATTATCCTCTTTTAATAACTCTATCTATATAACCACGTTTTCTTGAATGCCCAAAATGAATTGTTGCTATAACAAAAAGCCATATATTCCATCTTAACTCCCTCTCTACCAGTTCTTACAGTACTTAAACCAGTTTACTTCCTTATAAGATTGATTAAACCGATCACACAGACCAGAAAACACTCTTTCTTCATAGATTTATAGATCGTTTCCCCTATTTATAGAACACACATCGTAGATAACTCACCCAGAACGCTCTAAAATATCAGCAATTTATTGGGCAAGTTTCCATCAGTGAAACCGTAAATATTACTATCCAAAATGGGGTATTAATTTGTAGAGAGACCCGCGGATGTGGGTTATAAATCGGATACAAACACACACACACACACACACACTCCTGTACCCTCATCCCCAAGCCGAATTTATAGCTGGCAATCATTTTCATTGGCAAACAATCAAATCAGGTGGACCACATGGCTAAAATCTGAACCGAATCGCCCGACTATTTATAGAGGCACCGCGCATACTATATATACTATATGTATATATATACCTTTCGTACATCCCGCTGGGAATTCGCATTCGAAAAATTTATACCTAATTGCAGAGCGGAGAATCGTAAACAAAAACAAAGCGCCGGACATGTGGGCGGGAGGGAGGTTGGTAGGTGGCGGGTCGTTTGTCATGACTGACCGCCTCTCTGACCAGGCTGACTAAGCATCATAATTCTCGGACCCGCTCAGCCGGAGCCGTTAAATCCAAATCAAAATCTTATCGATTTTTAATTAATTATCCCGGCAAAGTCGCAGTCGTAAATAAGGCGAGTCGAAGCCACTTGCAAATCGCGCGAGACAAAAGGCACCGCCGTTGTCGCTGCTGCGACAATTTTTAAGTTTAATCGCGGCATTAAAAAATTTATGCGTTTTCATTTTGACACGCTTTGCAATTTGTTAAGAAAGATTTTTACACGGAGCACAGTTGCCGGCATTGTTTTCAGTTGTTTCGTTTGTCGTCAGAATGTTTTACGTCATGTTTGCCATTTGCCAAATGCTCAACTTGACTGGGAGTCCCGTCCCCCCTCTCCCACAGCACACAGCACACAGCACAACACACAGCACACACATTTCCCTGCCTTTCCATACTTTCAATTAGTCAACCGAAATTGCTGGGGAAAATCTGAGGAAAATCTGGGTACAGACTTTCCTCCAGCTGATGTCACAGGACCTCTATGTGGCCTGCTCTTGATGATTTATTCGTTTCATCTCCAGCATGCACATTTTTCATAACATATCCATCCATCGCCCCTCCCAGACTTGGAATAAATTCAAAATAATTTCACATTACTAATGGCATTTTGCCGGAGACAGCCAGTCGGTTTGGGCTTGATTGAATGTCCAAATTTAAATATACAATTTCAAATTTATTTGGGCATTTTGGAAAGAGTTTTTCAGGCTTTACTTTGGCTGAAGAAAAGCTGCAAATATATTAAGCAAAGCCAGTCAGAAAAAATATGTTTTTAAATTTGAGAAATATACAAAAAATTATCCCTATAAAATCGCCTTAATTCATTTAACTTTTTCTTAAGTCTATAAAAATATTCCAGGGCGATTTCTTTGGTAGAAATATAAATTTATGAGTTTATATACAGATATTAAATAACTAAAATTCTTAAATATAGAAACACATTTTGACGAGTGTATTTATAGATATTAAATAATTTTAATCACAATTAAATGATTGCCTCAACAATAAATATTGCACTGAAATATTTATTTCTGTTGGCTTCTTAACAGCTCAACAGCCTCCTCCCCTCTCTCTGTATATATAGCTGTATATATATAGTATTTTATGTACCTTTTGCCAATCAAAATTATATTGCAGACACACGCTTTATCCCCTCCTCCAAGAAGCTCGCATGTCTCGCATTATAATTAACGCCTTAAAGTCATTCCGATTGCCGGTTAGAATGGAAAAGATTAGACGAGTCAAGAGGAGGCGCAACTTCCGCAAAGCATGAGTGGTGCACTGAGAGAAATTGGACTCAACTAATTTTAAATTAAAAATTAAACAAGAATTAAAACAATTATTTAAATAGAATTAAGGCTTTCAAAGACTCTTCTCTCTACAAATTATTAAGAATCAGTCTCCTTCTTTGTCCCTTTTTCTTTGTCTGTATCTGTAAGGTGGTAGTTGATTTTGAAGTTGATTTAATTTAAATATTAAAATGATTTACTTGAGCCAGGCCAAGTCGAGTCAAATGGAGCAGCAGACGCTTGCCAAGGCTATAATTCATAGCTCAGACAGAGAGTTTAGGAGCTGGAATCCGGATGCAGAAACACAGATACAGCTACAGCTACAGCTACAGATACATCTCCAAATACACGGATACACGAAAGTGTTGGCAAAGCCATTTGCTCAGTCAATTTCCTTATTTGTGCAAATGTTTCAATGACCGGAAAATTACATATTATTATTTGTCCGATGAGAGCGGATCCAGGCCCTTAAACGAATCATTATTCATACACTTGTTGTTGCTTGTTCTCGGCTGTCTGTGCGCCGAGTCCTTTCGATAATTAAAATCCGAAACCCACCGCGCCCTGCAACCCCAAAAAGTATGCTCTTGGCCCTTTTGCCTTATTGCCTTGCTTGACATCATTAAATTTGCATGCCACACACACACACAATAACAAAAACAAGAGCAGCGCCTGCAAATCGAATTCAGAGTGCCCTGTAAATAATTGATGGGGACATGAATTTTTTGCAAACTCCATTTCGACAGCAACAAATCAAATAGAAGGTTTTGTTAATGGTTTAAAAGTCAAATGTTGGGGACTTAAAAATCTGATTGTTTATGTTTCAATACTTTTGGGTAGTTTTAGAGCTATTAATTAATTTAATTTGAATTTCACAAAGGGAATTTATGGAAGAAATGTGGCATTAGTTTTAAAAATAAAATAGCTTTGACTAGGAACATAGCCTTTCAAGCTCTCACTAAAGACTCCTTGAATACGAGTTAAAGAGAACTCGACTCCATGTGCTACCAATGGCCAGTGATCTGCCTTCAGACGATTACAACCGAAAATGTCCTTGTTGAGGGCCATACACTGCCATTATCATATCATTTCGCCCCATCGGCCACTAATTAGGGTATACAATTGACTGCTGTGCCTGCGACAATTGTTTTCCACAAGCCGGGCGCACAGAGCGTGTCATCTGTGACAAAGGACCCCGAGTCCTGTCAATTGGGGCCTCATAACCGAGAGGGCGAGGACGGGGACGAGGACGAGGACGAAGAACACAATTAACATTATCCGTAACTAAATACGTGAAATTAAAAGCCATAAAATCAGAAAGTCACGTGCGAAATGTTACAGCAATAACACGACAGCGGGAGCGGCAATTAAAATAATGCCACACACACGTAGCAAAAGTTTCTTTATTGCCCAAAGTTCATGAATGTCCTGGCTGGGGACGAGGGGGACATTGCCTTTGAACATCATTAGAATTTCATAAAAATGCGTTAGTGCAACTGTGCCGTGGCGAGGTTAAAGGTCGGTTAAAGGCAGGCATTCCGAAGGGTGGCAACTTAATTGAAATCCGGAAAATGCATTTATCATAGCAAAGCCAAGGTGGTTTTTATGAAAAACTAAGCTGGGAAAAATCTATTATCCAGTGCGGGGCTCTAGCCTTTGGGCTTTTCCCAAAACTCGAAACTAAGCGCCGTGACAAATTTTGTGCTGGCAAAGCCATAAAAGTTCAGGCCCTAAGCTTAGGCAATTTCCAAACATTTTTTGACACGGCCCAAACAGCAACAACAACAACAACAGGCCAAAAGCCAACAAAAAAAAAAGAAGGAAAAAAGTAAATGATAGAAGAGATGCGTTCTTTATTTTTTTATTTGAGGGGGGAGTTTGTGCCACAACGAATCGGAAATGCCCTTGGAATTTCTGTTTATTCGGGAAGGCCTCAATTCGATTTGCACTCGTTTTGAAATTTAGGAAATTCTGGAATTTAAAGCAGAGAGTTTGGAGCTGTCACAGGTTGATTTATTGGAATTTTGGGTTATATTTAAGGGATAAGGATAAGTTAAGGAATAAGTTAGTTTTGGGGATTTTTTAGTTGTGCGAGAATTTGCTTTACAAATTCGGAATAGTTTTAATTTACATTTCCAAATCAATTTCCAATGTTTAGCAATTATTGCACCCTAATTTCTTATAAATTTTGTATACATATCCCTACAACTTGTATACATTTGCTTATTATATATATTTTTTAATTAATTATATAAATAAATTTATACAAAACCTTGCGATACCTTTTTAAAAATCAATTTTATTTTTGATATATGAAAACCACACATTTAATAAAAAATATTAAATAAGAGTATTCAATGAAATTTCTTTAATTTGTTCGTTAATATCCCTAAAATATAAATTAATTCCATAATATGTAATTTACTTTATTTTCTATATATTATTAGGCTCCTTATTTTTGTCACTTTTCCCTTAAATATTACATTCCCTTTCTATTTATTCTTGTGGCTCAGTGTAAAAACCCAATGGCACCGCTTAACCCACCAGGAGCCCTGGCCAAAGGCGGGGGGCGAGGGACAGCGGCTTGCCTGTGGGCGTGGCCAGCAGCCGCCCAATTTGAATTATGACATTTTGCATGCGAGCTGACATTTAAAGCTGTGCAAATTGTTCGAGCGTCAAATTGGCGCTGCCATTTCCCACCTCCCGTTTCGTGGAAAATCATTTTCCGAAACGTTGCACTTTTGGCCAAAAGTAGCTAGAGTTTGGCAGCCATTCGGCATCGGCATTGCCTACTTTACTGCGCATCGTTTGATTTTCAATAGGCCCATTCAGAGATCCGCCTCAATCTTTAACGCACAATTTGAAGAGCGCGAAAAGTTTGCGCCGGCTTTTCCAACATTTTTCCCCCCAGCCCTCACCTGAAGCAACTTTGTACATGCAACAAGAAAATTGTAGCAAGACGGCAACTGCCTCATCCCCCACCATTTCCATTACCATTTCCATTTCCATTTCCATCCGGTGTTTTCCCCCACATTTTTCCCCACTTTGCTCATTTGGCGCCGGGGCAAAAGTTGAGCGAACTTTGCGCCAGTTGCAACCGCGATAAAGTTTTTCCCGCTCCGCAGGATGAGGAGCGAGGAGAGAGGAGCTAGGAGCAGGTCCAGGAGGTGGAGCAACTTTTCCGGGAGTGTCGCGGCATCGTGCGAAGCCTTTGATTTATTAATAAGAGCCAAGAAAAGTTCCGCCCGCCGGCTCAAGTGTGAAGTGAGCTGAACTGAACTGAGCTGAGCCGAGCCGAGGAGGAGGCAAAGGTGAATCGCCTTTTAAACCGGTTCGAGGGGGAGCGAGGCTTTCGGGCTAAATCAAATGGCTCATTTAAATTCATGAGCAATTGGTAGATCACTTGGCTGACTCACACACAGGCGGGAGTGTGTGTGGGCCTTTAATTGAATGTGTAATCCCTTTGTTAGGGGAACTTGCTCCACACATTCAGATTCGAGACTCGAGTTGAATCAGATTAGAGGCTAAATTCCAATAAGAAATATATTTAAATATATTTATCATTAATTTTGATTATTATACTTCTTTTATTATATTAATATACCACCTTTTTTATCGTGAAATCCCTTTTTTTTCCTAGAGAAATCCCATCACATGGTGTATTTCCTGGAGTAGTGCCTGGAGTACATTCAATCGGACTTCGTCTGGTTAATGTTCCAGGTCAGCTGCTCCTCAGACTTCCTTCTCCTCGCCACCCCTCCTCCGCCTGGTCAGGTGTAATCTCTCACTGCAAATCATCTGATGGCGCGTCCGACTTGGTCTGGAAAATCTTCTTCATAATTCCTCTTCGGCCAAACAAGTCAGTCTGTTGGTCTGTTTGGTTTTCTTTGGAAAATTGCAAGAGTCTTTGTAGGTTTTGTTTTTGCTAATAATAACAAACAGCAGCAGCAGCAGCAGCAGCAACAACAAAGCCTCCTCAACTGTTGGCAGCTGTGCTCTTTATGGCCAACAATTTTTAGCTGCCTTTTTTCGATATCCAGCACTAGGAGAGGCATATATGCCCTTAGCCCTTGTGGTGAAATCTACTAAAATATTTTTAAAGATTTTTTTAGAAGTATTAAAAACAAGAAACTAATTACTTAATTTAATTAATTAATTTTACTTAAGCAACCAGTACCACCCCCAGTCGAGTCTAATTTTTGTATATTTTTTATTCATTTGCGGCCTTCTTTTTCCTTGGTTGGTCTAGAAAATTTTGGGGTAATATTTTATGGCAATTGATGGCCAAGAAAGAGACTTTTGCGGTGAATTTATGTAACGCACTTTCCTCCCGGTGGTCAGTACTCAGTACTCAGTACTCGGGAGGAGCAGGGGGAGGAGAAGACTGCTTGCGCAAAGTTGAAATAAACAATAACAAATTGCGCTTGATTTGCTTTATGATGTTTACACTAGGCCCAGTGCCTCCTCGTTTCCCTCTCTGTGTGTGTAAGAACACTTTCTGAGTGGGTAGTGGGTGGTGGTTGCTGGATGTGGGTGGTGTGTTTGTAGTGTGTGCCTAATTAATTTTTTGTTGGAGAGGAGAGCCAAAGAGCCAAGCTAAATAAATACTAAGTGCAAATGAATTTTAAGGCTACCTGGAAATGGTAATGGAAAATGAGATTTGGGAAATGGAAAATGGCCAGCTTATGTCGAAGTAGAGGGCTGGACCTCTTAATTTTTGTATAAACAAAAGAGAGTCATGCAGCAGAATTGAGATGATTTGTTAAATACAAAAATAAAATAGGGCTATGAAAATGAAATCGAAAATGTACATTTACCTGCCTAATGAGGTAACTGCGAATTATTCGTGTTAAATCCCTGTTTTAACGAGTGAATAATGACATTAAATCACACCTTTGTACAGGGGAAACATAACATAACACAAAAAATACTACAAACTAGCAAAAACAGGCCTCATTTCGATGCAGATAAACTTGCACAAATTTTATAATAAATCGAAATCGAAAACCAAGACATGATCTTAATTCACGCCGAGTAGTAGTTGATTCATCTGTGTCATTAGGAGCTCTCATTTATTACAAAAAAAAGAAACCACTGACCTCAATCAATCCTTTGTCCAGAACAGAACTGGGTCGCAGTTGGTTACTCCACCGTCTCATCCTCCTCCTGCAGTCTCTAACAGGAGGAGCTGACGAAAGGTTTCCCCGGAAAGAGCCTGAATCAGAACGGGATCCCTGCTTAATTAAATAGAAATGCAAATGGACCGTGGACTCGGCACTATTCGAAAATGAAGCCACTCAAAGAGTGGCAGGGTTTCTGTATTTTATGCCGTTTTACTCTCTCTCTCTGTTGCCTCGTTATAATGAAAATTCATAATCTTTAGCTGGCATTAAAAAAAAATACAAAAAAATCTCCCAATGGAAAATGAGTGGGAAATCCAGCCCCAGAGCATATGGGGTCCGGATGCGAAATACACGGGAATATGCCAATCCACTGATATGGGATGCGTAATGAACTCGTTCACGTTGCCAACTCACCCACTACCTCTGCCCCTTCCCGCCTGCATGATGCTTTTTCTGGCTTGGTTATTTTAACAATATCCCGAGAGCTGAAAGTCCCATGTCCCATATCCCATATCCTCGGCCACATCCCATGGCTGGATGGTCCGCTGTTCACAGATAGCGCGTCGCACAACTCGCATATTGTTGTCGTACTCGTACTCGAATTGCTGGACCCCAAAGTCCCCTCCGACCCCATAGCCAGCATGTCGCACAGTGCCCAAAGATTTCCACAAAAATCGCTCTTGTTCTATATGCAATTCTCTCATGAAATGCATTTACAGCAGTCAGGAATTAAATGTATCATTGTGAAAGAGTTGATAAAATGAAGCCAAGCCATATGAGGCAAGGAATTTTAATTTTTTAATACAAAACCTGCCTGTAGTGGCTGAGAATTACGTTTAAAAAAACGAATTTAACCATGGCTACACGATATGTTGCTATATGCATTGTTGCTAGGTAAATGTTGCCAGAAACATGCTGAGAAAAATAAGCAACTTTGCTGCTATAGTAACTTTGCTGCTACAGCAACATGAGTAACTTTGCTGCTACAGCAACATAATTGTTACCCCAGTTGACCATGCTTATAACTTCTTTTTATACATTTTTTATATTATTATTAATATTTTAAATTTATTTATTATTTTTTAC
>JAEIIJ010019373.1:0-55011 GCA_018904815.1 Drosophila ogumai | reverse complement strand
TACAACAGTCGACTTTAACAGTGGATAGGCTTAACAGTGCACTGTTAATTAACATTTCTGATACTACATTTTATAGAGCCATATATTTTTAAGATGTTTACATAAAAAAAAATCAAATATTCAAAGTTTGATAAAATGACTAAATACCATCAAAATGGCCAAATTCCCCATAGTGCACTGCCCGCCCGAATGCACAAACATTTAGAGGGGGCGTGGCAGTGGCAGCCCATGCCTGACGTCATTGTGTTGGAGGCTGGGATAATGAGTTTCCTTTTTATTTAACCAAACAGCAGTTGAGTTGACAAAGGCAAACAAACCGTACAAACCGGCAGCATCATCAGTTTTGCACAGGCAGTTGAGTCATTAAGCCAAGCGCCTGGGGTTAGGCAACATATTTTTTCGTTGAATCCCCAGTCCTCCATATCGTTGAAAAAACTGGAAACTTTAAAAGCCAATTTCCATTTGTGATATTTTTGCGAGACCAGGACCACCCGCATGTCCTAAATTGATTTGGCAAATGTTTCAGAGCCAGAGCCGGAGCAGGCGTCATCATCATTATCATTATCAGCTCCGGCTCCGGGTTTTGGGCTCCTTGTCGTTTCTGGCTTACAAGTACAAGCCGCAGAATGTTAGCCAAGTCAGCGCCAGTGGCAGCCGCAGAGGAAGATGGCGAACAAGGCACCGCCATTGCTTTTCATGTTGCTCCTGTGCTGCTGCTGCTGCTGACGATGCTTCTGCGGTGCGTTTTTGCTGCTGTTGCTAGTCCTAGTGCTACACAGAAGAGAAATAATGAAAAATTTCAAATTAAAATTTAATTGTCTAGTTTTATAGTCTTGTAGGGTATTATAATTATAGTCAGAAGCTTGCTAAACGGTGAAGGAGTAATTTCCGACCCTTTAAATCATATATATTCTTGATCAGCATCAACAGGGGGATCAAACTAGGCATAACCAAGAGAAAAAAATTGGACACTTATTTTTTACAAATTCTATAAGGGGTTACATCGTCAAAATTGTCAAAAATATTCATTTTTTAAAATTTTTAATTTAGTATGCAGATTTATTAGCCCATTAAAAACTAAAATAGACAAGCTTACCGAATTAAATTTGATGCTTTTTTGGCTTAGTTATGATAGATTTCATATTCGTTCCCCGACTCAATTCCAAGCATCAAGGGTATACAAACTTCAACATCCTTTCTTATTGTTTTTCAAGTTTAAGTAACACTTTTGAGACACTTTGAAACAAATGCTTTTTTAATTGTAAATGACATCATGTTCGTATTATATATGTATGGTCTTTTGACATTTATTAGGTTCTGTTGTGGTTTATAATTCCAAAAGTTATGGCAAGCCATCTTCATCAGTTGCCTTTTTTGGCTTTCCAGATATTTAACGATTTATTCTTCAGCTCTGTCTTTATTTTTATATTACTTAATCTACAGCCCTTCTTCACCCAATAATTCCCCTTTTAACAGCTCCATTCATCCATCGTTAAAGGCTGCGTTTCTGCCAGTGCATTGCGGTTGGGTCCTGGCTTCGCTGGCCGCACATTATGGCCACCAAGTGGCTGGCTGACGGAAATGTCTGCGGCAGGAGCCGTCGAATGGAGGAGAATCGCATACGTGTTGCTGGCGGAACGGCAACTGCAACCGCGTAATTGAGTTTTACATGTCCAGCGAGGCTGCCAATTGGGTTTGCACCCGCTTTCTCTGGCTGCTCTCGGGTTACTTTGGTTACGGGTTGCGGGTTTACGGGTTACTGGCTCCGGGTTACTGGTTATTGGTTACTGTTTTCTTGTTACTGTTTACTGGTCCCCATTGAATGTGTGCCATAATTAGACATATGGCTGGCGGGCAATTGAATTTTACGGCTGCAAAAACAGAACCGAACGTTCTCCATTTGATTGTTTTGCGCAAATAAACGGATTTCAATGGCCTGAAATCTATCCAAATGAAGTCATTGACCATGTTATACTATATATTTATGTGTAGTGTGTATTTTTGGCCTGGTTTTCGTTTTGTTTTGTTTTGGGTGGCCCCTCGTATTTTGCGTATGCCACTCACAACGGATGTTTTCGGCTGGCGAAACGTGACACTCACAGACAGCGTGGCCCCTGCCCGTCTGTGTGTCTGCGTGCGACTAACGCCCACAGAAATAGGCAATAGAAATGGTTAACACATATACCCACACATATGCACGGCGGTTGTCAAACACGCAAGCCGCTTAAACTAACGCCTCTCGTTTGGGCGTATGTGCGTGTCGGCTGCTTTTCGGCCAGGTTAATTTGGGAAATGTGCAAGGCACCCGACGGCCAGGGTTAGCTGATGGTGATAGGTGTGCAGGTATTCCAGGGGCTACACTAATCGAAAACTCTTGAAAATTGTATTCCACATAATGGGGGATTATATATATTATATAGAGATTATTGATTATTTATAGCAAAGTCGGGTTTATAATAATAAAACTCCTGGCAAAGCTTTGCTAACAAAGAGCGCAAAGTCAAACGTACATGGTTGGAAGGATTAGGTTATGGCATACACATTCTTAAATAAGGTTTCTAGAACTTAAATAAATTTAACAATAATATAAATATTGTTACAAAAGAAATACAGAAAGACATCCAATAAAATAACACAGAGGGCTTCTTTAATTTCTATTTATAGAAACTGTAAACAAAATGTACATATTAGAAAGTTTTACATATAAAAAGAGCACACATAACTTTCCGAGAAAGTTTATGTCAATTTGCTTACCTGTTCCACCTGGACTTGAAGCATAAATCATGAATAGTGGGAGACGTGTTTAAATTTCCTTTGCTTTCATTAAACTTTTGTTGAGCACATGAGTCCACATGTCGTATACGTAATATTAACTTTTAGTTTTAAGGGGAGATTAGAATGCACTTAAAATATAAAGCGTTTGTTAATTTTAAAATTTGAATCTATATATTTAAAAATGATTTTAGATATAGGAACCTTTATCAAATCATTTCTTACTAGTCTAGTCTCTCTCTGTGCCTGAAATAATTTTCGGTTAGGAGCCCCAACTGGCTTAACTCGGCTCCGCCACTCTGGGGCATTATAATTGCCATGAGTTAGCATTTTGGGAGTCGTCCTAACCAGAGGGAATTGGAATTGGAATTGGCTATGACTTTGGTCGACGACCACCGACTTTTCCGTTTAAACAATCGGCAGATGGCCTGAAATAAAGTCTGTTTGTGTTGACACTGATGCAATGTGACTACTTCTGGAAATTATTGCTCATCACAGGCGTAGGAGTTCCGCTGGCTCTTAACGAAGTTAACCATTTTATTGTCGTGCCCATTTTGGCCGCAGACAAAGAGATAAGTGGAAAGTGGAAATACGGTACGTGCTCAAACAATGACCGCAATTCACGCCTGGATAATGGAAATTTATGTGCGTTTAAACAGGCGTATCCTGGCTTCCTCGCACCCCAGGATAACCAGATAAACGGAGTCAGAGGGCCCTATTGAGTGCAGATTGAAACCGAGCGTGAACTGTGCCCTCAAGCAAACCGGGTTCGGGCTCCAGTGCAAATGCAAATGACCAGTGGGCGGAACTTCGGTTGGGCCTGCATAAATTAGGTCAGCAGCAATTATTAAATGCATTTTATTCATAAGCTTTAAGCCCCAAACACGCGCTTCCCGTCGGTGGCAACAGACAAATTAAATTCCCGCCTGTCGAGGATGTCCCTTTGCATATCAAAGCAATGCCGGAGCAGTCGGAGCAGCCGGACATCGGACTGCTCTCTGGCCATAAATATTTGATGAGCTACTGCATTCCTCTTTGCCGATCTGTGTCCTGGCCATTCCAAGGATAAAATACCTGCGACAGTCACAGTCGGAGAGCAAGGATAAGTCTGCAATTGTGTAATAGATTAGCATGCAGGCACTTTACCATGTCGCAGCTCGGCAGCTGGGTTTATTTATATCCAGGGACTCCAGGGTGGCTCAAAGGACTCGGGTTTCCCTGGCTTAAATGGTTGTTTGTGATGTGCATTTATGTTATTTGTAAAGTGAGACAGTAATAAAAGTTTAATGGTATGAATTGGGAGTGATAGCATAATATATTTATTATAGTAATTTTACTTATATATCTTATACCCTAAATTAAATAAATTATTGAAAATCACAGCAAACTCTTCGGAATTAAAGTCTTAAAATCCAATGTGGTCCACTCTTTTGGTCACAGCTAATTGCCTGTCAGAATCAGTTGCCGGATCTTGCACTTTTACCAGCTACAACAATTTATTTTGATTGCAGCAGCAATTAAGTTGACTTGTTGTGTCATATCCTTTCTGCGAGTGTTTTTGTGGGTGTGTATCTTTCCCGCTGATAATTTCTGTTGGCTTGGATTATAAACTTGCCACCCATTATCCGCTTTGTTCATCGGATGCACAAGCTGTTTGCCATTTTGATTGGAAGTTGTTGCATGTTGCTGCCGCAAGACTTTATTACGTATACGCCACATGGGCGCAGCTGTGCAAAGAAAGAGAGAGCGAGCGAGGAGCAAACATAAAACTAAAGGGGGGTTGCATTAAAAAACCCCACCAACTATTTACGACACATAGTATCCAGTTGGGTAGTTGCATTTCTATTAAGCTCCTGGCAAGTATTCTCCGCAGCTATTGCTTTGAAAATATTGATTAGCTGCGAGGCTGGCTCTCATCGAGCAGATTTTTCCTTCGATTTGAATTTAAAATGAAGGCCACATCAAAATTTAATATAAATTCAAATATGAGCAGCAGCCAGAAGTGGAGCAGCAGCCAATCATCCACATCTTCCGCCCTCGTGAATCTGCTTTTATTTCCATGTAAATAAAACAGAGAGCCAGAGCCGAACACCGAGAACCGAAATTACAAACACTCGACCACTGTCGACTCTAATTAGAAACGAGTTTACGGCGTATTAATGTCTCATTAAATATTTCATTTGATTTGCCTTTGCTGGCGCGCTGTTATTAAAATTCAATTTCGAGTGTTTACATTCTATTTCTGTTTTGCCAGCGTTTGCATAAATTTCCCCCTTGGCCCCGAGGCTTTTCCAATGACAAAGAGCAGACTTTGTTCGGGGATAATTTTAAATAAATAAATTTGTTTTTGGCCATTAAGGGAAAGGAGTCCATCCGACTCGGCGGCGCACATGAGTCCGTGAGCTCCGGCTCAAGCTTAGGCCAAGATTTATGGCCTAAGCCGATGGCGCACACAGCATGTGGATGTGGAGTCGACATCTCTAGGAGATGCTCTAGGTAAGCCCACGAATATTTCAATTTCGCTGCCGCATTTTTAATATCCATGCGGAAATTGCAGACACTTTGTGCTCAATCCCTCATGTAACCCAAAAAAAGAAGAAGCCTAACTCCATGGTGGTTTCGGTGATTGCCGCAAATATTTTACGGCTGTCTAAAAGCGGCGAGGATTCATTGTCAGCTGCCGTTGATGTGGAACTAAATGCGCGTCGTTTAAGGCGGAGGACCAAGGGGAAACCCCCGGAAACCCAAGTGCTGAGGGGCAACGGCAGCAAGTCAGACATACGAGTCCATTTGGCTGAGAGACACAAAGCTTTCCACAATTTTCGCACACGATTTGTAAATGAAAATGGAGCATCCTTCCCCCTCTACCACCTCGCTACCCTTGTATTGTGTGTGTTTGTGTGCGGTTGGGGCTGGAAAATCTCTGGGGATTTGCACATCAAACATTTTCATCGATGGAAATTCTGTTTGTCATTTTTGATGGCCAACAATATGCTTGGCTAAATCCATGCCAGCCAGAGGGCCACTTCAGCGATGACGCCAGCGCATTTCCGCTCGTTTATCATCGAGTGGAATTTCCTGATTGGTGATTCCTGGACCAACCCGACCGACTGGCTGGCTGACTAAGTGACCGGACTCACTGAACATGAAAACTTGGCCTGATCAAAGTTAATCACTTGTGTGGAAACTTGACGGCTAGATTTGATTCGATTTTGATTGCCTGTCGCCGGTTAATGAAGTTGGGGAATAGATGCCATAGTGTCGGGTTTCGCTTTTAAATTTTAGGCACTGAAAGAAAGAAACTAGGAAAGTGGAAATTAGTAGTAATTTATCAATAATCGAATGACTTTTATTTTAAACAGAAAAAAGGGTTGCATTTAATTTTGAGGTTTTTTATAACTTAAGGAAAGCCAAAAGCCATTTAAGGAAAAGCCCAATTTATAATTATTTATCGAATTCATAATTTTTAAAATCTCAAAATATTCCTTTCAGTGCTTTGAAAATTCCTAAAGGGCTTTGCATATTCTAATAGCTGGGAAATTATTCTCTCGACAGTTGCAGAACTCTTCTCGGAACTTGAAGAGAAAGCAAAATAAAGCGGGAAACAACAACAGAAATCATCAAACAAATAACAAAAAATCTGCAACAAATTTCGCAAATTAAAAGTTGGATGAGGAAAAAGAGAAGGGTAAAGGGTGTGCGAAAGAGAGAGAGAGAGACAAGAGGAAAGTGGGTCATGCCAAGTAAGGAGACTCCCCGGAGAAATGCTACTGCTTCCCCTCGCCGACAAGGATTTATTTTTACTCTAGCCCGTCCTCGCCGCACGATTCTCCCCTCATTTTCATTGCATTTTCATTTTAATGCCACTCGACAATGAGTTTTCCCACTCGGAGCTTTCCGGGAAATGGCCCTAATAAGAGTAATTACTGACACTTAGTTCCGACCATTGTTTGCAAATTTAATTAGCGATTTTTCATTAATCATTGCGGTTCGTCGGCTGCATTAAGGGATCAGTCGAGCGGATGGTTTATTGATTGGCATTTAATTTATTTCGTTTTTTCCCCCAGGTGATGCCAGTCCGCGAGTCAGTCATTCCATCAAACCGAGTGCAGCCAGCAGCATCTTAACAACTTAATTATATTCTTTCCATTGTTCGGCATAAAGTTTCTAGCTCTTTTCATCGCACAGAAACACACACCAACTTCGTGGTTACTGAGTGACCAATAAGTTTTTCCTCTCTCGGCAGTTTTCCTTTGTTATGTCGGACGAATTTCCTTGTCAAAAGCAGCAAAACTTCCGCAACAAAATGGGTAGGAGGAAGCCAGCGACGAAAAATAACTTTTTATCTCTTGATAATAACACAATGTGACGCACTGTACAGAGTACACTAAACGTCCTGCTGTTGCATTTCTCAGGTGGAGTGGAGTCACTGGAAAAAAGAGCACACTTTGTTTATTTATTGTGTACATACACAACATAATTCAATGTAAGCAGGCAAGCGAAAAAGTCGAGCATCGGAGGGATGTGGCCGTTCCCAGAGCCATTTCGCAACCATGCACGAGCAGCTCCTCCGTATTCCGCCCCAAGGATTCAACATTCAGCAGCAAAGAGCCCGAGGAGCAGCTGCTGGCTCGACGACAATGGGCAATCGCAAAGTCAATGCCAACGCCCGGAAGTTGGCATTCGCCTGTGCTCACATGTCCTTTTATAGGGTATCACTATTTTGGCCCCAGGTTTGCCCCGGAACGATATATATCCGGCCTAATATCCGCTTTGTTTCATAGATTGTGAGGGTTATTATCTATCTTGTTTTTTTCACAAGTTTATTCTGCATTCTTTAATGGCCAGAAAGTTTTTATTACGTATACGCCGCTAGCGCGCAGCTGTTGAAGTAAGGAAAAATCATTACAAAAGTTGTGGGAAAATGAAATATGATGCCCGAATAAAACGCTTTTCTTTGAGCAGGATTGCTTTTTATGAGTATTTGCTAAATAATAATTATTATTTTCTCTCAAATCACATCATAAATTCTCTTTGAAGGGTATTTTGTGTGTAAACTACTATCTATTCCAGCAACCTGCCATTCCTATCTAGTCTTTCTCCCTCTCAGTTGACTGAATCCTGGCCTGGCAGCTGACGGAGAGCTGGGACCAGGGACAGACGTCGAATGGCAAACACTTTGTCAAAAGTGCAAGGCGCATAAATCAAACTGCAGGCCACTCATTGCCCGGACGCAGTCCAGCATCTCATCATAGCACCCTCTACTGGATTTGAATTGCTGAGCAGCTTACGAATGGCATTCCAGTGGTTTAGTGGCCTGTGGTTAACCCATTAAGATGCATGACTCGAAGTGCCGCACTCAGGGATTTAAAGCTGCCTGCCTTTCACCTATAAATCACGAAATATTTTCTAAACTGCTGGCCAGCTGCCCTATGAAACCCCTGCGGAATCCTCGCCCCATTTCAATTAGTTCTATGACTCTTTCCAAAATAAAACCGATGAAAACACGAGAAACTCGTTTACCTTGGCACACAGAGTGTGGCAAGTTTTTCGATTTCATAAATCTCTGCGGGCCCTAGTAGACCAAAAAGGATGTGGCAGGGAGTTGGCCAGCGTTAGATGACTTGCTCTTTTTGAAAAACGAGGCGCCACCGAACTTTTTTTCCCCTCGTTGGAAACATCAGCTGCACAAACAAAAGAGTGGAAAGGGGGAGAGTGCCGCACATGCATTTAAAGGACACCAAAAAGGATGTCTCTCGTCAAAAACTCCACCCACCCACACACACGCGGGGCTTTGCAGTTGTATTAATTTTGCACTTCACTGGCATAATTGTTTGATGGACAGCCAGGGAATTGGTTCCGGGAAATGGAAAACGGAAAACGGGAAATAATGCAAGCTGGTTAAGTACTAAATTAGCAGCTGCCAACTGCCAGCAGTTTTCCAACTCGAATTGCGTCGCACTCAAAAACAGTTTGCATTCAAAATCAAATTCAAATTTGGACGTAAGCCTCAGGAACTCGACTTGACGGCTGATTAGGTTTATTATTCAGCGCTTTCTCGGCTAAAGCCATTTTAAGCGCCTTCCAGGACCTAAAGGGACGCCCTAATTAGTATGCATGTCACAGCCTGTGTAGGGCCAACAGATGTGACAAGGCATTCGATATATACCAAACATATATACCTTTTTGGGGCACAGGAGAAAAACAAACTGAAAGGATATTCAGGCTTTATGATGACACTTTAAAGCAGGTTTCGTGCGAGTAGCGCAGGAAATTCGTGATGATGTTTTCCTGCAAATAATTACCCCAGGTAATTACCCATTAAGCCTGATTCAATTCAGATTCAGATTTAAGTAGTGCTTAAATATATGGCCAACTATTTATTCCGCTTTTATTTTGCTATTCGAGTGTAATATCCCGTTAACGTTGTCACGTTTGCTCGCTGAAATCGAACGTTTAAGATGCGACAGCAAGTCAAACAATGACGCGGCCCACACGGCGTATGTGTAATGTGTTAAAAATGACGGGTCCTCGCGTCTGCTGTCGGGGATTAGTGCCAAGTGGCTTGGGTTGGCTGGGGATATGCGGGCGTGTGTCCTTGAAACTAAAGGCCCAACCCAAGCAAAACGAAACTGAAACTGAAACTTTTTGGCCTGACATTCGAGTTGCGGACGTACAAACGGGGCCAAAAGAGCGAAGAGCTAAGAGCAATCTTACTTAACACAAAATATATTGTGGCAGCGCCATTTTCAATGGCTTCGAGGGCTGTTCAAACAGTTTCTTTTGGTGGCTTTTGGCAGAGTGCTCGAACCGATGGCTTAACCCACTCGCACGGCGCTTAGATTAATGTTTGCCTGGCAGACACAAAGGATATTTGATAAATGATCCCTGCCATTATGTGCTCCTCCATCTATCTAGCCGCTCAACATGTGTAAGTACATTTATACGAGCGACATTGAATGGTTCTCTGTGTTTTTTTGGCCAGTAAGTGTATAGAGAGATCAGCCTTTAAGTGTTCCTGAAGGGCCTTAAGTCTTCAGGCCTGAAAATGAGAATTTTTGGTAACTGAAATAAATTTCTGAAGAAAAAAAGACTACATTTGATATTGTATGAGTTCGCAATAAATGTTGTTTTATTTTTAAGAAAACAATTCTTATTAAAGCAGTTATTTTCTTTCTTTTTCTTCATGGAAATTAAACTATTTCTCATTTATTTGAGAGCAACTTCTATCAAGAAATCCACTTAGGAATGTGGTCAACAAAGATTCTTGAACTTCACAGGAAAACTGCATATTTTCTTTTCTTTCTTCCTGCAATCATATTTCTGATTTAAATATGAGAATTTCTGTGCTCCGACAAACTTTTACCAAGAACCCTCAATTATAGAGAGAAGAATGCAATTTCAATACAGAATTTCCAAGACATTTTCAAAGTTCTACGAATTAAATTGCCAGACCCCAAACCCAATCACTTTGTTTTGAGTTGTCTAGAAAACCGAGCAGGGAAAATTACCTCCCTTAAGTGTAGTTCAAAGATATGTAATTGTTTTCATTTTCCGGCCGGCGAACACACAACCGAAAATTAATTACAATTGCCCGGCGAGTAATTGACATTGGCCCTGGTTCGTGCAGGCAGGTGTCCATGTCCAGGCCTCAGACTCAAAGTCTGCCTGGCAAAACAAGCGACAGAACAGGACTGGCTAGTTGGGCGGCGGCTGCTCGAGAGGATTCCCCTTCAACTGTCAAAACACACAGGACACAAAACGTCATATTAAAGTAATTAAGTGGCATAACAACTTTGGGGCATGCATGGGACAGGACATGGACACTGTTGAGGTTTCCCTGGCAAATTGCCTTATTGACTCATTAGACCGCTTTTGAGCGTCATTAGCCAGGACATTGCGGGTCCAATGGCCAGGAGGAATTTAATAAAAACAGTCGAGTGGGATGGACGTATAAATTTGCATAGTAATGGCTGGGGGAAGATGAGTCCTGCGGAACCCGAGATTGTACGCATAATCTTATCGAATGATTTAATTCTGCGGGTTCCTCCCAGTTTCTGGCGCTGGCAGTCAGGCTTGCCTGCCTTTGTGTGATGCCTATCTTGGCCAGGGTCCTGGACCCTGCTACATACCCATCCTGGTTATCTGTGCTGGTCACGGGCAAATGAGCAGCAAGGACATCTTCGACTCCAGGGGAGGACATTTGCCAGGCCAATTACTCCCATTTTGCCATGGCAATTGCTGAATTGCTGGCTCCTGGATATCCTCACAACAAGCGGGAGAGTACCTTTATGCATATCCTGTTCAAGTGGATTCCACGAGTTCCCATTCAGAGTCACCACTCGAAATAAATCAGATGAGTGTCGAGCGCTCTCCAAAGGAGGCCTCACTTCCGATTTTTTATTAACCATTATTGCATATTTTTCCAACTGTCAAGAACAGTGAGAAAAAAATATATTTTTTTGTTGAATCAATAATCAAAAAAATAATCCACATTTTCAAAAGGATTACATTTAATGGCAACAGTAATATTTTTCGTAATTAAAATTGTTTGACAAGCTTAAAATAAATATAGAATATATCGCCAACTGGGGATTCATTTTCAGTATCATTTTTTTTATTTATCCAAGATTTTATTTGCATATATATCTTGTTTTCATATTTTTTATCGCTAAAAGCCTTTTAATTTTGTCTTTTTTCTGATAAATTAAATATTCAGAAGCGTAGTCATAGCAAAAAAGGAAGCTATTGCTTTTCCCTATTCATATGCTGCCAAGAATTATTATGATGTTTTTTAAAGACCTTAACGTCCTGCATGAAATTAATATTTTCCCGTTTTTGTTTCATGCTCTCACAATACTTTCCTTGTTTAATTTATGATGGCGAATTGCCCTCAATTAAAATGCTTTTTATGCATGTCTCCCTTAATCGACGGGTGAATATTTTTCGCGAAAATAATCAACTTTTTGACCTTTTTGGCGTATGCAAACAGCTTTGACATCCCTTGGCTCTGTGGCGCTTTTCCTCGTTGATTGTGCAAAGGCCAGGGCCACTTAGCGAGTGAAATGCTGCAGTTGCTCGTTGAATTTTTCACACTGTCAGGAACCGAGACTCCTCTCTCCACCCATAGCTGTTATTTTTGTTGCCCCATTTTGCAGATTGCACAACCAGGTAACTGTAACGATTGTACAAAGCCAGGAGAGTGTCCTGGCAGCTCGTCAGGCGGCTTAGCATTTAAATGGCTACAACAGTTTCAGCCGTTGAAACCGCATTTAACCCTCGACCTGGACCCACTTGGCCTGCTTTGTTAAATCGAAAAGCTTGGCTTTAAAGGCTTCGGCTTTGGCATCGAGAAATCGCTTTATGCCTTGGCTTAGTTCCCGGAAAATTGCTGTGGCTAATGGCTATTTATTATCGAATATTTGCGCAACTAATGCTGACCAGGAATTCGGTTTGCTTTGTTGAGCACCAAGTTATGAAGGTTCGATGGGCGGATTAACGCAGGAATCCCAGGGAGTGGGCCCAAGGATACCCTTGACAGTATGTCTGGGATTTACCCACCTACTGGGTAGCAAACAACAGAAAAAAAAAAGGTTAGTCAAAGTTTTTTCCTTTTGCTTAAATTCAAAGGCCAGCAAAGTCAACAGTTTTTAAAACCGCAAATGGGGAAAGCACGAAAATTTGGTCATGAATGAGAGTGAATGAAACCCATAAAAAGGCCAAGAGAAGTCGCCCGGAGAGTATCAATAAAGGCCGTGTAAGCCGCCAGTCAGAGTAAACGAAGGCGAAAGGTCAATGTAAAAAGTGCCAGGCCACAATAAAAAGAAACAGTCGCCGCAGCCACGAAAAAAAAAAAATCGCAAAATGGGGAAAACTGAAGAAAAGCTGAAGGCGGCAAAGGCCAACGATGCGTGCACATAAAAAGGCAACGGCAATACGCACAAATATACATTGTAGAATGCCTGTAAATATATATAACTACACAAGTTGAGGGATTGTAATTACAAGATTCGACGTAGAGATACCCAAGAATACGAAGCTCAAAATATTTAATATAATTTCATGAGAATAACTTACTTCCAGACATATTTTAAAGTCAAGTTTCCATATTATTTCTTCAAAAACATTCGTATTTTTAATAAGTTAAAAATATATTTATTTAATTTAAGATCCCTTGTTTACTAAGTATGGTAAACCCTTTCAGATATTCCGCTTCAAGCTATAAAAATGTTTACACCCACTTTATTACACCTGCAAAAACCGAATATTAAAACTGAAAAATAAATATAAAATCACACTCTATAAATTCAAAGCCTTCCAAGCGAAGAACTCTGACAAATGCCTCCCAAACTACCCATAAGTTATAAAAGTATACAAGGTATTCGCAATTTCAGAGACAGCTCGTAAAAACCGCTGGAAAAAAGCGAAAGTATCCGGAAGGATATCGCGACCGCTGCTGGGAATTTGAATACAAACGCACCGCGTCACTCGTAAACTTAAAGCTATTTATTTAATTTTTTAAAGCACGCAATTTACATTAAAGGCTGAGGGGGAAACCGCCAGAAGCGTTGTGGCCGTGGGAATAGGGAGACAAAGGAGACATTGTTTTTCCAGGGAATCAATTACATCCTTAGTGCGCCCAAGGAACTCATCTTCCTTTGCAGTATTCCGCTCCTTCCCTTTCTCTCGGTATCGACTTGGTCTGGCTGCAAGCGATTTTTTGATTAGCTTCCGCCCACTCAGGGTCCTGGGTTCTAAGTCCCGAGTCCTGGGCGGGAAGCCAGTGGGGCAGGGATAATGCATGGCATGCCGAAAAGGAGGAGCAGGTAATAAAATAATAAAAATTCTGTTTTGATTTTGGCCTTCCTTTCTTTTTCCCGGGTTTCCCCTGGTTTCCATCGCAAACCGTGTTCCAAATACGATGACGTACACGCACCCAAAAATAGCAACAGCTTGCTTAAAAAAAATATAGCTATACCCTGCCACAGGATATGGGTATAAGGATAGAAGAATGGGCTTCTGTTGAGTGTAAATTAGGTGTGGCTATGAGCATTGTAAGAACTCCTGGGGAACCTTTTTATTATTTAGTAAAGAAATATTATAAAATGGGAGCCCACTCCCTTTAAAGGTTAAATCTGGAAGGATGTACGCTTAAAATAAATGTAAAAATCTTTAAAATATTATCCAAAATATTAAATACAATTCTCTTCTTCAAAATATATTTATATAACATTTTTAAAATAAAATAAATGTCAATACAAGCTTAGAACTTTAACAAAAAACGAAAAACTCAATCAACACAAAATAACTTCACGTAGAGTATCCCCAAGCCCACATTCGATATTCGTACACCTTGTTTTTCCTCTTTGTTTGCAGGATTTTTTTGCGTGTTATGGCAACCAGTCGTTGAAATAACAAGGAGCCCATCAAACAGCAGACATGGCCTCAGCTCCTGGCATCGGCGAAGCCAATGCGATTCCTCTCCATGTCGAACTCCGTATAGTATTTGCCCAAAAAGACATCCCCCAAAATCCACAGGGGACCGCGAGGCGAGGGCAGATCCACGGCAATGAAGGCGGAAAAGCACATCTTTCGATCACGAAAGACATAATCGTGACCGTCCAGGAAAAACTGGCGATCTCCCAAAGTGAAGGTGATTCTGGGCAGCTTGGAAACCGCATTACAGTTCACAAAGAACTGGCCATATGGCGAGGGTCTTCCGCCAATGGATTCATTAATGACTATGGCCTGGTCGTAGGGCAAGGCCAGGAAGGATGTGCCCGTGTCTACTATCACCTCGCAGCCATTCTGACACAGTTCCATGCCCTTGATGATGGCCGAAGTCATTTTCACCTGCCAATAGGCGTGATAGCTCACCTGGACATAGGTGAAGTTGCCGGTGTAGTAGTCTGGATTGGAGCCGCCAAAGAAGATGTAGCCTCCGTCCGATTTACCCTTCCTGTTCAGGTAGACACTAAAGACGGGTGCTGCTAGCAGATTTTGTTCCATCATCGCGTAAAAAGGAGGCTTCACTCGCAGCATGGAAATGCTCCTGTAGCCCAGACCGAAAATCCCATCGAACTTGGCGGCCAGGAAGATCGGTCCCGGCATATCCGTGGCCTCAGCAAATATCTGATTCTCGATCTGCAGACCAGCCACTCCGACAGTATCCTTTGAGAGAAACCCCGAGAGGCTTCCACTGCCGTAATGGATGGCAAAGGGGTGTCCTTGGGCCTGGTAGGAGTATGACTTTTTGGAGTAGTACCTGTTGTGGACACGACAGGCCACCATTGAGTAGGCACAGCTGCCGGAGGGCACCCAGAGATTCGAGGAGCCCGTGTCGAAGATCACCTTGAAGCTTTGCGGCGGCGTGCCAATGGTGATGGGTCCAAAGTACTGGGCGTCCAGGTAATTGCTCAGCGGCACACTCTTGGGTTCTTGGTGTAGCTCCTCCCAACTATTGGCCCGCTCCTCGGTGTATTTCAATCGCAGTCTATCCATCCGGATGCCCAGCATCTCAAAGCGATGACGGGCAGAGGGAAAACGATGCAACGGGACTGAAAACAGCTCTCCGGTGCAGATGACCGGAAGTAGCAGCAGCACCGGAAATAGCGAAAACCACAGCCACATAATGCTATCAAAAGCGGATAAACGATAACTGAGTTTCAAGTAAAAACAAGGTGGAAAGTGAGTTTCAATGATAAATCAAAGGCAAGTTGATATGATAAAGCGCCGGGAAAGTGAAAAACAATCCCACGCAACTTGTTGCGAAATAAATTGTGTTTAAATATTTCAATTGCATATGCGCTGCTTTTGATTTCAGAATAAAAAAGGTTTTTGTACAGATTCGAACTTGGATTACCTATTAAAGGGGTATTTTCTAGAATTTAAAAAAAAATAAAAGCGATTTTATTCACTCTTTTCATTGAAGAACTATTGTTAATTGAAATTGAAACAGTTTAGGTTTTTTCTTTCTTGAAAGCTTGTGTATTAAACTTTAAAAATAAAGTGAGGTGTTTTCTACGATTTTAAATCTTTTAATAAAAATCTTAAATAAAAACCATAGATATCTTAGCTTAATGACACGTTTCTTTAATATCCTTCATATTTTATCCCAACAAATACAACCTATTTCTCCCTCTTTTGACATTCATAGCACACCGAAAAACCCATAGTACCTCACCCTGCGATATGAGTACCCAGCAGCATAAAAATTTCCATGAAAATGTAATTGGAAATGTGAAACGTCTGTGTGGCGGCAGCATTTTTGAATCGAACTCCAATCGAATATGTACAAGGGGCAAAAGAGGAGCGAATGTAAGGGGAAGGGAAGCCTTTTCATTGCAATGCGAAAGCATCGAAAGGTGTCGAGTTCAAGTCGAATCAATGTGCGAATCAATGCTATACATAAAGGCGGGTATTTTGCAGCGAGGGGAAGGGGCTTCTAATTGTAGTTCTTGCTGCTCGATTGCACTTTCCTTTCGCCATTTGCATAAAGCGATGTGCTCAATCGCTTGGATACCAGTGTCTATCAAATGTGTTTCTGGGACTTTCGGGGGTAAACATCAATGGCGAAGCTCCAATTAAAACGTCAGCCCAGTCTGGCTAATGCGACAATAACAGGTCCCACACTGTGAGCCCTCGAATGATAACGGAAAGCGAGGACTCGCTCGGAACCCAAATACAAAAATCCCGAAAACCTTTTCAGAAGTCGCCGCCAGCTGTCAGTGACAGGCCACACCTGTGCTAATGGGGGCCAGGAATAACCAACAATGGCGGGAAAGGTATTCTTTGCATTATTTTTATCCCAGCAAGTCGCCTTCTGAGGGCTTGCCAGCACAATTAATTATTGCATTTTGCTTCTGTTCGAGAACCCAAAAAAAAAAAGGATTGGCAGAGAATTCGAATGCGAGGACAAGCACTCACAGGTTAATTGAAGGCGACTTTGCTCAGCTCTGGGCAAATAAAATTATCGGCAGAATTCAAATTGCATTATCAGCCATTAGGCAAAAAGGCAGCAGAGTTAAGCAGGCACTCATTGAATTAGGCAAACACAATTAAAGTTAGGCGCAGGACAACTTTCGGCTGTCAGGAAAATCAGCAAAATCAGTCACTGGGACAGAGTTAAAGTCGAAAGTCATGTCGGTGACAGGAAGTGGACTGGATGGGGGCAGAGAATGAGGTTGGGGCTGAGGCTGAGCTCTTCTGAAAAGCTGTCACCGAGTGTCAGGAGCCAAAGAAAACTTGTGTGTGGCAACACTTGTTGATTTTTTGGTAAAACGTAACGAAAAGTTTGTCGGGTTTTTTGTCCCGTCCCCAGGTTGCTCCCCTGTTTTCCGGTTTTCCCGCTTCGACCTGTGTCCACCACAAGGAAAAAGGTAAACTCCGTCTTAAATTGGAAAGCGGAAATTGCAGGCAGCACATTTTGTATTCTTTGATGCTTATAAATTAGGTTTGGTTTCCAGCCAAAAAACCCCAACCGAAAAAACCGGGCAAAGAATTCCCAGCCTGCTAATACGAAAGAGATAGAGTTCCAAAAGATGGCCAGCCCACACAGCTGTCCAAAAGTTTTTGGCCAGGAACTGCAGGCCATGTGGTCTTTCTTGGCCTTCTTTCTTTCCCTTTTCCCCAAAAAAAAAAAACCAATTATAAGGCGAAACTTTCACTCAGCTATCTACATTTTGGCACACGCTAAAAAGGATGCTTAGCTCTTTAAATGTAGCTGCCTTTAAAGAGAGCTGCTATGTGGCGGAAATGGCCAAAATAACATTTATATACATAGTAGACTGACTTGTTGCCGTTTAAAATTATTTATGGGCCAATTAGTGGGGTCGAAAACCAAAACCGAAAACCAAAAAACAGGCAAACTCCGAGTTGGGTATCCAGTTTATTGATTTGTTTCGCAGCAGGCGAAAGTTTTCCCCCCAGCCAGTCAGCCAGCAATCCCTTTAACCCTAACAGGATTGTTGGGGGAAATATGAACAAGGACTCGGCGAGTGTTTTGTGTGAACTCGAACTCGCATCCGGTGTATCCTGTTTTCCTGTCTTTTTCCCCCTGCGGCAGCCTGCATTACTCAGTTGCAAGTGTCAATGGAGCAGCTGGAATATGGAAATAAATTGCCAGTGCCACGAGACGCAGAATAGTGCGGGGAAATTGAAAAGTTCACTGCCGCCACAGGAGGTGTTAAATTTCTGCAGGATTACAGAACGGAAGGATAATACGCTGCTGTGTCAGTTTATGATGCAAAGTGTGATGAATAAGTTCCAGGGACCAGGAAGGAAAGAGATGATGTGATGGCCCTTAAGCGTTCCTCTTAACTCATTAGCGCGCTGATTTTCGTACTTCAGACCTGCGGTCAAATTAAGCGGCTTAAAGGCCGGGAAAATGGCTGTGCCTTCGGCACTGATTGATATCCTTTTGAAGCAATCAATTAAGCGAACAACCGTGCCAAACACTTTGCACTTGATTTTGATTGATTTTGCTTTGGCATACACAACAGCGAAATATAAAGCCGTCATTCTATATAGGAGTAATTAGTATGCATTGCCAATTCCATACGCCTTTTTAGCTGGGGAACCGGAGTGCATATGTATATGCTGGCTGGAGCTCAACTCCCCTGCCAGAGCCCGGAGCAGCAGCTGTCCCAATTCGATTTGCATAAAGAATGTCTCCCTCTCCCCCCCTGGCAGCCTGCGGAAATTGTTTTTAAACCGTCACCAGCAGGAGAATTGCGGAAGTTTACTCTTCTCTGCGCCTCGCTGACAGCTTTAAGTTGTCGCTGGCGCAAGTTCAAAGTTCTAGGAACAATGACAGAATTGTTTAAGCCGGCAAAGAGCAAATATTTAATTAGCCCCAGTCCCTGGGGCAAGAGTGGGGCTCACTCCCTAAGCAGTTGAGCTCTGCGGAGGGGCAGGACACATGTCCTGCGGCCAAATTCTTTGGGTAACCACAGCCAGTCGAGCGTGAGGCCGCGTCAGTTGGAATACACTTTATGTCCAAGGACTTTCGGGGGATTTTCAGCCGCCAACTAGGCGCTAACTTGGCGCCCATTCATAATACATGGCCAACGCATAATTAAAGAGATTCGCCCCATACACATAAATCATGGAACGCCTGAATGGGCAACTCTTTGAATGGACGCTGTTTTCTTTAATTAAAGAGAAAGTTCCACTGCAGAACGAGGGTTATTATTATTAATTCAGATATTTGAGATAGATTTTTGTTAAATATTAAATAGGAAAATTTAAATAACCTCGAAAATTGATTACTAAAACCGCAATAAATTTCTTGCAGACTCCTTTCGGCTGCCTCTTTCTCTCAGTGAGCTTTTCCTACCCTTTTTTCCTGGAACATACCCCAGTAACCTGTATTTTGCTTGTATTTTCTCCGGTGCAAACCCCGCATTTAAATATACAGGTATGTTTTTTTCTTCCACGCCTTTGACCTGATGCCGACGTGTTAATGTCTCAGTTACTGCGCCGTTCCTTAAATTCCCCGGTCCTTCAGATTTTCGAAGGCGGAGTCGGGGGGGCGTTAATTAAAGCAACTGGCGAAAAACCCTTTGAAAAAGATTTCATTTCATTTCATGTATAGTGGGGCGCCTAAGCGACTTTTAATTGAGTTCCGTTTCCCGCGTTGCTGAAGTTGCCATTTTATGCGCACAATTTGGTTAATTAAAATGCTACAATTGCGTTGGCATTTTTTGTGGCGCCCTTTCCCCTCTTATCAGCCCGCTCCAGGTGCTGCCAAGTGTCCTTGTCGGCAGGATCCTCAAGGCGACAGCTGCACACGACGCATATGTTGACGGAAGTTCAAAAGTTGTGGGCGAGACGGGGGGTGGCCATTGAAGTTAAGGACTTGCCACACATCGAAGTGATTCCATTCAAGCGTTTGCCACACATTAAGCACAAGTTGTGCTGCGAGTTTGTTTGGATTGCTTTTTTTTGTGAATTAAATTCCTTTAAAGTTTTATTTTCGCGTAAAGTTGGGCTTTTCAATTAGGCTAAGAGCGGAAACGTGGCCACCGCAATCGCCACTTCCGGCGGATATATAAAACCATTAAACCTGCACAAAAAAGGGAGCGAGCGAAGGAAAGAAAGAAATCTCTGCATATCAAATGAACAGAACGACAAACATTCTGTGCATATTTCGTGCACATTAAACATTCATTCCTATTTTATTTTTCTACTCGTTTTTCGGCTTGCATCTGGGCAAACAGAGGAGTAGTTGGAGTGGAATATTTACATTTGTATTCGCTGGAATAGTTTTTTTTTTATCAAGGACTTTAGCTTTGGGATAGTTTTGAAAGGTATTCGGAGGGGATTTCGGAACTTGGAATTTGTTAAAAATAAGCTGAAGTCCAAGAAATCTCTTTGGTATTCATAAGACACTAAAAAAATTAATTAAAATCTAAAAAAAAAATTTATTCAATTTTGTTAGACCAGGTAATATATATTTAAAGGGTATCTGATAGCCTTAACAACCAGAAAATACCAAGCCCGTCTTTCTAGTTTTTATCTGTACTTGCATGGCCGCTTCTCATGCAACATTCATGAGCGTTTTCAGAGCTCCTCTGCCAGTAGTTTCCATGAATTTTGAGCTCGACGAAATGTGTGCAACATTTTGAGCTTAATATTTCCAAGGGACTCTTGGCTAAAACGCTAAGTGCAGAAGCCATTTGGATGCTAAGTTCCCTGAAAGTTGACCTTTGAAGCGAAACGGGGGGAGGTAGAGAAAACCTTTTTCTCAACTTGGGTCAATTAACTCATTAAACTCCGCACTGTGTTTGCCTCGCTCGGGTCCAATTAGCGAACAATTAGGCCCGGCCATGGGCAGATTTTTCACGAGCTACCGAAATTTCTATCAATTATAAATGTAATTGAGGGAAATTTAAAGGTGAGAGGTGGCCGAAAATGTACTTAGGCGACTCTGCTACTCCTATTCGTTTTTAGAGTTTATTAATACCAAACGAAATCCTTGATAAAGCCAGGCGACAGACCACCGTTTTGCCTCTATGCTGTCGGCTCATAAAATGTGTGTTTTGATAGAAACTTTCTGGCCATGAAACTTTTCCACTCGGATTATCAAGCGAGATTTTTGAGAGCTCCTCGCCGCCGCGCATTGTTGGCTCACCAAACTGTTGCATCCTTTTAGCCAAGTTCCGAGTACGAGTTGAACATGTGTTTGCTGTGTCAACTTTTCGTTAAACTTTTTGCCATATTTTTTTCAGAGCCAAAATAACGCTTTCTCCGAAGCGGGGCCTACAAAGTTTTCCCCGCTTTTTGTGCAATTCCCGGAAAATTATTGAACACACATAAGCTCTGGCATCATCAAAGAAGATAAATCCCAGAGAAATAATCCCACCAATACAATGAATAAAATAAATCAAAGAATTACACCGAAGTAAATATACTTTTATTTAGATGCTCGGATTTGTGTGTTGTAAACAGATAGGAACACTGTTCACTTTGAGTTACATTTAACAGCTACTACGGTTGGAGGACACAGCGAATGGGGTTGGGTTTACATTTTCCTATGGGAATAAGGGCTCTCGGCGGTTTGGATGTGTTTTTAATAATAGTAGACGACATCTAACAGTTTAAAACAATGGACCTAACTTAACGGGGATTTACTGGCGCCGCCTGGTACTTGGTTTCGTCTTTCATCGTCTCTCACTCCTCCTAAAATAGTACTTGTACTAGCTAACTAATCGCACTCGCCGATCTGTGGAATTTAATGAAAGTTCAGTCTCTTAAGATGCAGTTGCCTGGCTAAAATTCGTCTACACGGAGTTCTCCTCGAGTCCTTGCTGCAATTTCGAAACAATTAGTCGGCGGATTGGCGAAGGACTGCCTCCTGGACTCACCCTCATCAGGGGGCTAATGGCCCGGGGCATCACGCTCAGAGTGCTGCCGGAACTCATGGCATTGCCCCCCGCCAGAGTGGGCATCGTGTGCAGGGCATTGTTCGATCCCCGGTGGATGGACAGTGGAGCATGCTGACCCACCAGCGTGGTGGTGGTGGCCGAGCTCACGCACGACTCCCGCTTCCCGCGACCATAGTAACTGGTCAGGGGTCTGGAAGAGGAGAAGGGGTCATCTAATCCGGTTACCTTGTGTTCATCTCGTCCTGGTTACTTACCGCATGCTCTCGGCTCGAGGGGAACCGCCGCCTTTCGTGAAACTTTTCGTCGTGTATCTGCCAGCAAGGATTACACGAGGAGAAATTGTAAGTCATAAGTGTTATCCTTGGTTTTAAATGTCTCACCTTCTGTTCTGGTTGAGCTGAATGGTGCGCGTGTCCCGCCACGTGGAGACATGGTGTCTCAGTGCATTTCTCACCTCCGAGTTGAGGAAACAGTAGAACAGCGACACGGAGAAGCCCTAGGAGAGACGACACACATCCTGGCTTTAGCAAGAAGAGGAGGCTACGAGGAGACACAAAACCCACCTGAGTGCTTAGTAGAACAGCTCGCAGAACCGCAAACATGTGACCCATTAGGCCAGATTCTGAGGGACCGGCTAATACCACCAGGTAGGTGATGCCGAAAAGAGGAATGAGCACCAGCAAGGCCTTGGCCGCCTTCCGATACTGACGCGTCTCCACGGTGTTGGCCGACCGAAGCTTTGTGATGAGAACCTGCAAGGAAGGAAACCATGACTCCCCCGAAAAATAGAGACTTCCCTCTGCCCAGTCTTACGCACCCACATGATGCGCAGCAGGAAGGTGAGATTGATGATTAGCACCGCACAGACAGGCCCCTGGTATATCCAATCCACATGGGTCTCCTGCATCCAGGGACAGTTGATGTCATACTGTCAAAAAAGGCAAAGGTGAAACCAGAAAGTTGAGCTACTGCTGGTGCCTAGAGGCGTAGGTAATCCCAGAACGGACTCAAACACTCACCTTTTCGGGGGTGCTGTAGGTGACCGTCAGGCTCTTGGCCACCGCCCAGGTGACAATGAACACCGCAGGACCACCTGGCGACGGCGGGGGAGAGACTTAATTGGAGACCACGGGAGGCCTTTTGAACAGTTGGACTTACCCCAGCCTATGGAGGCGTAGATGTTGAAGCGCAGGTTGTCGCCCGAGAAGGTCTTTACCACCAGCATGTACAGGTACAGGCCCTCGACCAGCATCCAGAAGAAGTTTGTCAGCGTGAAGAAGTGGAACAAGGTGACCAAGGCGATGCAGCTGCCCAGGCCACTACGAATGGATATCTAAGGGAGAGGATTTAAAGGGATTCAATTATTAAAAATCCATTACATTAATCTATCTGTACGATATGCATTAAAATCTTTAAAAAATTCTATTCATGAAATGTTAATTATCAATTCCCATTCTTGCTTTTCTATTCGGAAATCCCCTTAGCTCAACGAGAATAATAATCCACTTTACCATTTCAAATGGGTTTAGTAACTCAAGAGTGATTTAATAAGACTGCAATTGCAATTATCTGCCGGGGAAACACCCAACTCACCTGCACGGATAGCAAGAGTATCCAGAACAAAGCCGACATGATGTACGTGAAGAACAAATTGGCGTGAATGGTGTTGCGCAGGCAACGCAGTTCCCTGTGGGTAACGGGGTAAGACGGCAAAGGGGCAAACGTGGGTTAAGCAAAAATAAATGCCAACAAAGTAGAGGGGCCAAGGGGTTAACTCACTTGAAATACGCGAAGACAATCAGCGCCAGCGACAGCGAGACCAGGCTGATGGTGTACCCTATGTAGTAGATGATGGTGGGCAGTTCCACGATGACCTCGAACTCCGGCACCGTTTCCGGGGCGGGCAGGTGGGCGCAGGCATCGTAGTTGGTGTACTTCTCCCACGTTCCATTGGCATGACAGAACCGCGTGGCATTTTCTGATGAAAGGTTAAGCAAGTAAACAGGAGAATATATTATATAAAATATATTTTATAAGCTTAAAATATATATAAAATATTTTATACGCTAAGTTTATGTGATAATTATAGCTTTATCTATATAAATTCATTGGATTTATTTATTATTTATAAAACTAGTTAGTCCTATTTCCGCCACAGTGTAGCAATATACTAATAGGTCAAAGGCTAACTGTCTAAATAGGGGTTAAGTTAACTTCCACTCACTGCTGCTGTCATAGTGAATCCCCTGCAACTCGTCCATGCACTGGAGCACTGCCAGCGTTCCTCGGGCCGTTCTTGGCCAACACAGAATGGAGTCAAACTGGGTGAGGCAGTGGTCACTGGCATTGCCGTAGGTGGAGGCTTCGATGTGCTCTTGCACCAGACACTTTAGCTCAACGCTCTCGCCGATGTCCTCCAGGTTGTGCAGATCCAGGAGGGGATCGCTCCCGCTGGCATTCGCCGAATCGATGTGGTCGTGGTCACTCATCCTTAAACATCCTGCTTCCCAGTGTCTGTCGCTGAAAAGAGAGGGTTGAAAGTGGAACATTGATTGGCAAATAAAAGGTTGATTTAAACTATTTCATCTTTAAGGGGGATATTTTGTATACCCTTGCAGGGCATTCTTATTTTAGTCAGAAGCTTGCAAAACAGTGAAAGAGCCATTTCCGACCCTATAAATCATATATATTCTTGATCAGCAAAAGCAGCCAAGTCGATCTAGCATGGTAGCAAGGGAAAAAAAATTTTGTCAATTTTAGAAATTTTATAAGGGGTTACATCGTCAAAATTGTCAAAAGTTGGGAAAAGTCGTGATTTTTTAAAATATTATTTTCAGTATGCAGATTTGTTAGCCTATTAAAAACTAGCAAAAAAAAACTATTTTAATTGAATTTAATGCATTTTTGACCCAGTTGTGATATTTTCAAATTTATGGTTTTCCCCAAAAAATAGAAAATTGTCTAAAATTAGTAAAAATGTTAATTTTTTAAGCTTTAAATTTATTACACAGATTTTTGAGCCTCTTAAAATTAACATAGAAAAGCTTACCCAATCGAATTTAATGCTTTTTTGCCTTAGTATAATATTATTAAAAATATCTTGTCAAACATCGAGTTCTACAATATTTACCTGCCTTTTCAATATAAAAAAGATTAAGTAAAATTACTTCCTCCTGTTCCAACGCATTTTTAGACATTTTTCAAGGAGTATTTCTTCAATAAATAATTTGTGCACAAACTTTTGAGCTCATACAATATTTTAAAATATATTAAACATAAAAACTTAAAAAAAATGTTTCATAAGTTAATCTCTATTAAAATCTAACCCCTTTCAAAATAATACCTACTTAGTAGTTCTCCTCCACGGTCAGTTTATCGCTAAATTGACAGTATCTCCGTTTTGCCATCCTCCCTTTCCTTGACAGAGTTTGTTTCAATCGAAAAGTTTGAATTCCCACAATTGTTAGGGGATTCCCCGGCGACTGGCATAAGGAACCGAGGAAAAAGAGCCAGGCCAGCGGGCAAAGTTCAATTGGCCCGCAACCCTTCAACCCGCTTCCTTTCACCGCAGCCTGTGGCTTCTGGCCTGTGTGTGTTAATTGCATTGGCCATGTTTCACCGACTCCGGGCCACGCCCACATCGTGGCTAGCTTTAAGGCCATAAATTCAGCAATGAGGGGAGTGGGCTCCATTTCCATTGCCAGTTCTAGGGAAAAATCAGCACAGCAGGGCGGCTAGATAAATAAATAAATAAATGCACAGGCCCAGTGCCATAAAAATTCATTAGTTTTGCCATCAAAGGCGAACACACGAAGCGTCAGCAGATCAGAGGCATGTCCTGGCATTTGGGGGCTGATATGCTCCGCCATAAAAGGCCAGTCAAAGGGCCCGAGGAGGCCCAGACCTCGGTCTGAGGGTGATAGAAATTAGAAGCGCTAACTTCCTGGGCCAGACTTCGGTTCCCTACGTTTCGGTTTGGCCTCAAAGATGAAATCTCGCATTTATGCTCTGATAATAAATGGCATAAATGATGCATCGTTACATTAATGCAGGACATAAAACAGGGCGGGAAAGCCAACACACAATCCTGCGTAATAAGTATCTTTCACATACAGTGAGCTCCAAAAGTTGCCACATAGCCAAACTCCCTACTTAGCCTTGGTAAATTTTAAATAAACAGGAAACCACTTTGTTCCCCCGGGAAAACGGAAGGGAAAACGAAAACCCACGTCAAAAGTAAAGAGCTAAATACTGCGCTCTGTTATTTTTTTGCAATTTCGCTGGGCAACCCGAGCCAAGTCCATTAGTTTCTCTGGAATTTTCCGATTTACTTGGCCACTTTCCCCGGGGCGATTTTCTAATTTCCAGCCGCAATCCATGAAATATTAAACCCGCAGGCAAATTGAAAATTCCGCCCGGAGCCGCCTTGTGGCGCTCAGTGTTGCCTTCTCGGAAGAATTCCTTGGATGCCAGGCTCATTGTTGCTCCGTTCTGTGCCTTTCGTTGCTTGTTTTTATGGCAACTGACTCGTAAATTAGCACAATGCATGTACATAAAACAAAAGGCAAGTTGATTATTACTGCACGGCGGCACATGGCTGCACGTCTTTGCCGGAGTTTTCCCCCAAGTCCTGGCAGCTCTTGGTTCATTAACTCGCAACACACACATACGCCCCGTTGCCCCGCTTCGACACCTCGCAAATGAGTTAAGAAACAGCCTCATTTGAGGTTGAAAATGTATGAAAATATATTTAAAAAAAGGAGCAAACAAAAATGTGCGAGAGACCCACCCGACTCTAATTACCTCATAAATAATGTCGACCGAAATTAGCCAGCCTAAATTATGGCCATCGCTGCTAATTGCATATTCGATTTCAATTAGCAAAGGCAAAAAGACAGTGGCAAGAACCCCCGAAGGACACTTGCCAGATGGGTGTGCAAATGCAAATTCATTCTGACAGCTCGCATGGACAAATCACATTGCCGGGGCCAGGCCGGGCGAGTTGACGAATGTCCTAGTGGCCCGGCAAACAAACACATTCGGGCTGGGACGAATCAACGCTGGCATAAAAATAGGGACATTACCACAAATATCCGCTGGCCAAGAAAACGGGCCTAGCTGGAGACGGACAAATCGCACGCACACATAGCCAGGACCTCCCAGCTCCTTCTGCTCCTGCTTTTCACATGCTATTACGAAAGATTGTATCTAATCTCGTGCGATTGCACACAATGGATTTGCCAAAGGCGACACAAATGCGCAAAAAAAAAAATAGAGGGAGAATGGAGGGATTGCTTGTGGGTTAGTTGGGTCCTTTCCCGGCCATGTGAGAGTTTCTGCAATTTCCGGCTGCCATAATGCTTATAAATGTTTGTTCGCAATTGCCGGGGATTTCTTTAGAGGATTGAAAACATAACGAACGAATAGTGGGTAGCCTTCGCATTTAGCACTCCTCCCTTGCTCCACATTCCCGGGGAACATGCACAGCAAAATTAAATTCCGCACTTCCTTTTTTTTTTTCAAGCCATTGAATCTCGTTGGTTTTTTATGCGTGTACCTCGGCAACTGCTCCATCATCGCTGTGGAGGACATCAGGGAAAAAGTGCTATTTTCGGTTCTCATTAATGTAGCTCATTAAATTTTATATGCATAAGCAGCAGCAGCAGCAGCCAGGGCAGCAGAAAAAAAGCGGAGCATTTAAAATGTATAAACACGCCGCCACACGGGACACCCAGCAGTATTACGTATACGCAGCCTTGAGCGCATGTAGCGTATAGAAAGTTTCTAATTAAATTGCTCGTTTGAGCGTGGAAACAATGTATTGGATCGGGAGTACAGCATGTAATTTGTTGGGGGAATTCGTATGCAGTAGGCCGCTCTCTCCGCTTGTCTTAATGCCTCCTCTTTGGACGCTTTACTTTTATTTCGGGGAATCTCCTCTGGCACTGTGCCGTCTAGACAAGTCAACATCATAATTTGCAGGCACGCACTCCATTTCCATTTCCGTTTCCGGCAGTGTTTGAATTTGTGATCTCCAAGCGATGGCCACTTGAAGTGCTTAAGTCAGCACATATCCTTTGCTGGACGAGGGAACGGACACGGTCACGGACACTCGAGCGATTGCCAACAAGTGTTGCGTTTTATTGTGTGGCCTTTAACGACTTTTCCCTCCCTTTCCGCTCCTTTCCCTTTCAGCTCATTGTGCGCGGCACGTGCAGGAGATGGAGGAGCTGCAGCCAGCCGAAGGAGCTACGTGAGGGATCTCCTCCTAGCCGGATCGAGTCCGCGCATAAATCCATGAAAAGGAGGTGGCGCCGGTGCTCGAAATCTGTTATTTATTGGCTCAATAAAAATTTGGTTTAATGCATTACAAGTTGCTGAAATGCCAGCGAGATTTGCGAGAGATTTACTCGCCTCGGAGCGGAAGTCCATAAAGCCCGTAATAATGGGAGGGCAACAAGTCCGGATCTGTCGGGTTCTTCCTGGTTATCGGATTGTTATTGGGTTTTATTTTGGAAATCTGGCAGGATTTCTCCCCACTCTTCACCCTCTCCCCCCAATCGATAATGCAAACACACAAAAGCAATCGACGAGGGCAGCCCTCTAAAAACCCATCAGCCGCAGGATTTTCGCTATTGTAACCGAGAGTGCATTGTTTCATCAGGTGGATGTGTGCGGGTTTGTGTGCTTTGCTATTTTAATTAACCACAATTTGATATCCTTGCCATCCTGCTTACCCCTTTTCGCCCCAAAAATGCCATACCTTGTGCCTTAACTGGGCAAAGTTCCTGCTGCACTCCCTTTCTTATCCTTGGAATCCTTGGGATTCCTTGTGCTTAACACTGGCAGATTGCCTTCGTAAATGGAAGTCCTCAGCTGACCACAGTCCTTTGTCCTTTCGACCGGGCTTAGATGCGTTTAACGCCTTCTAAGCTGCGAAATGATTATGTCTAAGCTGTTTTTGCTAGTTGCCTAGGTTATTGACACACACACTCCGAACACTTTATTGTGTTCACTTTTCCATATTCCTATTTTAATGCAGGATTATTTGTTATGGCGACACTTGAACACAAAACACTGAGAGGGCCCTTGGCCCCGGCAAAGTTTTCTTTTTGAAATTAATGGCGGACTTATGGGTGATTTATATTTTCTTTTATTTTTTTTTTCTAATTACAAAATCAGATTTATATTACTCGAAACATTTTGAATTGAATTTCCGAAGTTCGATGGCCAAAACGAACCGCACTCGTTGGCATCCCGCTGATAACTGACGGCTGGCCCGAAGGATGTGTCTTAACAAGGTCCGAGTTCTTACCAAAAGGCGCCAATTTTGGATTCCACACGGGAAAGCTCAGAAAGCTGCATTCCACAAGCTGTTGCCCGAGAGCTTTGCGCCAGTCAACAGGTGGGATGTCCTGCGGGGAATGGAATGTGGAAAGGGAAAGGGTTTTCCCTCCATTCGATTGCAATTCTAATGCCCGAAAATCTGCCTATTTGATTTATGCAAATATTTGACGGGATGCCCCCTGTGTTTGCCCAGCATTTCGCTGGCTGTTTGCGAGCTATTTGCTTAGGAGATGCGGAAAAGGGATACTCACGGCGGGATATGGGATATATGTATATGCTTTTGCCAAGGACCTCCTTTGAAGTCGCAGCCTGAATTAATTGCGAGTTTGCGAGAGACACTGCTCCGACTCCCACCTGGCCTAATCAAATTAAACTCAAGTGTCTCGGCCGCCCCGGGTGACAGTTATTGAAATATCAATATGAGGATGGTTCCCGGAAAATTTCTCGAATTAAATTGTAGAGAAAACAAAGGCAACATTTTTATTTACGGCGCTTCTTCTTTTTGCTTGTCTGCTAAATTTTATATTAGAATGATAAACATTTGCATGGATGCTGGGGAGAACCCGTGGAATGCGCGTGACACATGAGGGTTGAAGGGTGGCGCGTGGCTGGGTGTAAAAATGTGGGACGTCCAGGGTGGCGACATCCTTATCCAAACTGTTTGATTTTCAAACAAATGCTAATGTCAACTGCCACTCAGAAGCATTTAAATTCCAATTTAAAAATGCTTTCTCTTCATGCCAAAAGCAAAGACATGTTCGGTGTCCTGTACGTATGTCCTTCCCCCTCTTTCCCGCTGTCTCCTTTTCTCTGTGTAGCTCTTCTGCTCGGATTCTCCGCCTTCCCTGCATACGCATTAAAGCGTTGTCCTGTCGCCTGCAAATTTAATGTCACACGCATTTCAATCTATCTTTTTTATCCGTTTTTTTGTCCTCACTTGAATGCCACCACAAAGTTTTTCAATTTGTTTTCAGGCGAATCCATTGAATGCACCTATTGTTTCGACATCTTTCAGAAGAATACAAGCTTTCAATTAACCAGATTTGCTTGGGGAAATGGAAAAACTAAAGCAATCAAACGGCTAAACTCTGATAAGTCGATTTTAAGTCATTAAAGCAGTAAGGAATTGCTTTAGTTTCACTTAAATAATTTACTATCGGTGTGCTTAAGCTCCAGCAAAGCAAAAGCAACTCCGGTGAAATCGCTTTATGCCCCAAAAGCCATCAGCTTAGTGGTTGAGAGCATAAGGAGCAAATCACTGAGCAGAAGACACAATAAGCAGACAAAGGAGGCAAAGGAGGAGCTCTGACAAACACATGAACACTGAGAAAAAGAAAGGAGTTATCAGAAAACGCTATATATTTTAAAGGATTTATTTATGTTTTTATTCCCTATAGTATTTATTAGGTAAAACTTACACAACTAATAATAAATATGTGGAAGAAGTTGTCTAAAAAAGTTCTTAACTATTTAAAGCCTTTCAAAAATAATAGATTTCTTTTAAAAAATAAATTATTTAAAATATTTTATTTTGTTTAACTTGCTAAACTAAACTTGATTTATTTAAATTCTTAAATATATACAAAATGTGTTTTAATATCCCATAGAATAACCTCCTTAATGCTGTGTTAATCCACCCTTTTAATTACCTATTTTGTTACATTTTCTTACAGTGAACATACGCATGAGTGGAGTCGGGAGCCATGGCACTCAACAATTACTTAGCTGAGCGTCTTTAACACCTCCGGGCCAAAAGGGGGAGGGGCATTCTCATTAATTACACGCCACACTAATTAAGCTGTAAGGAAATAGCAAAAGGATTAATCGCAGCAGCTGCACCTGCGTGTGAGTGCGTGAGTCACACCGATGTTATCCCACTATATCCGTATTATTTGCGCCCAATTTGCGCCAGCTTCTGGTATTTCCCCAGTTCTTGTCACGCACGAGCTGCTGCTGATGCTGGGCCAACGAATCATCGAATGGAATCGCGTCCAGTCATCAGTCAGTCAACCTCTGTGCTCCCCAGCCTTCGGCAGACGCATTGAACCAACAAAACAATGGCAAACGACCCTATTTCATTACAGACCCATTAAAATAAGCCCGATTTTCGGCTATATAAAGCCGCCGTCGGAGGGCTAGGAGAATTTTATTCTTTTTGCGGCACCACTGCGGAGATTAATCATTGCTTTTTTTTTCGAAAAAATGCGCAAATCGATAATTAGTTTTTGTGTTGTGACTTTAGTGCTGGAATGTACGCAGGCGGCCTTCAACTGCTCAGCCCCGCCGAACTTTAATAATTTTGTGAGTGGAAATTAAAGTGCAGGATAAGCATTCTTTTAAACAAAAGTCATACTTGCAGGACATCAACACCTGCTGTCGCACACCTGAGCTGGATATGGGAGATGTTCCCCAGAAGTGCCACAAGTATGTGAGTGGCTTGAAGTCGGCCAACTCCAAGTATCCCAGCTATGCTCATCTGGTGAGTGGTCTTCTGTACTTGAAGGTTAAATTCCTTGAAAGATTATGTATATATTTCAGTGCTATCCCGATTGTATTTATCGTGAAACTGGAGCCATGGTCAATGGCAAAATCAATATGAACAGGGTTAAGCAGTATCTCGAACAGCATGTCCATAGGCGGGATCAGGATATAGTGACCCACATAGTAAACTCCTTTGAGGCCTGCCTGGGCAACGGTGCGTATGCTTGATATTACTTAAATTTGCATAAATACTTACTAATTATAATTACTTCATTTCAGTTAAGAGCCACATGAAGTCCTCTAACATCGAGTCCTACAAGGTCCTGCCCCACGGCTGTTCACCTTTTGCTGGCATTATCTACAGTTGTGTGAATGCCGAGACCTTCCTCAAGTGTCCCCCGAAAATGTGGAAGAACGAGCGACCCTGCAATCTGGCCAAGGAATTCGCCGAGCAATGCAACCCCCTGCCGCATGTCCCGCTGCCCAGCAGCTGATGCTCCAGTTTGATAACTTAATATAGTGTGTAAACAAAGATTTAAAGTAAAAGTTTCAACCATTTAGTTTAATCTCTTGTCCGCTGTTTCAAAACCATTAATATTCGACCTCGGCTCGCTGACAATTAGCCAGCAAATTGACCATGACAAATGAGTAGATACTCGTTGATACCCTCATTGCGCTTTCAGATTAGTCAAAGTTCGATTTTCGACTGGGCAACAGTTGCCAATTAAGTTGTCACAATGAACCAGGTAAATTTTGTTGGCTGCCTTTTGCTCTGCTCGGCGGTCCAGGCAGCCTTCCAGGACTTTGTGATAGGACCAGAGGTAACTATCTTCCGGAAATGGGTGACTTTGTAAACCGAAATCTTCTCTCATAGTCCTATTTGGGGGAATCGGCTGTTGAAGAGGATCAGTTGATGGACGAGGACGCAGAGCAGGATGTGATGGTATCCTTCCAAGACGTACAAAGGGATGGCGTGGTGGACACCAACCTATTGATGAAGGCTCTCATGCAGCATGCCAATCGCTTGGGCCTGAGTTTGGATGAGCTGGGTGAGCGGAATTGAAAAAAGATTCATAGAGATCTCGATTATAATTTCCTATTTATAAAGCTGCCATGAATATGGGGGGAGATGATGAGGCCTTTTCCAACCAACTGGGCTGCTCACCTGACCAAGAAGAATTCAACTACCAGGAGAGACCCACCTGGCGGGATGTCCTCTTTAATTAAGCTCTCAATAAATCTCATCACACAGAGTGATCAAAGCAGCTGGACATATGTTATTTATTTTATTCCAAAACCAAACATGAGCTAACCGGTAAGCTGGTCCTCGCAGCGGATGCTGTACTCCCTGGCCTCGTTGCAGCCCGGACTCTTGCTCCACACGCTATCTGGACAGTAGCGGTAGAAGTACCGGTGGGCGCACAGTCCGTACATCAAAGCCATGGAAGCACACTTGCCAGTGACGGGCATGCGGCGACGCCTGAGGGTCTTAATCATGAGCTGCTCCTGGGCGGAGCAGTTCCTAAAGCCCTCCACGTAGACCTGGACAAACTCATCGGTGTCTAGAATGGTTTTCATCATCTTTTCGATGTTGGGCATTAGCAAACTGGTGCCGTTTATGGCCTTTGCCGCCTGGAAGATGCACTCAAAGCTGCACTGTAGGAAGACATTCTGGATAAGTATAATCTTTGAGATCATTAGAACTAACTTACAGGTGTGATGTGCGCCCCATTGACCAAATACTGACCACACTGAGAGTTGTAGCTCGAAAAGTCCAGATTGGGCAGTTTGCAGCAGTTTTTCAAAGCCTTTCAATCGGGGTTAATCTCTGTATATCTTTAATTATAATATTACTCACAGTTACTTCCGGCCTTTGGGAACAACTGTCATCCACAGCCGAAAGAGCTGGCACAGATATCAGAAGCCAAGTTAGCAGGTGAAGCATTGTGGGAACCTTCTGCTGGCCGTACAGTCACGCACATCCCATATATATACACACCTCCAGCCGGAAGCCCCAATAGCTTTCTGCTTGGCCCATTTAACCCGCACATCCCATCATGAAAATGGAATGCTCATTTTAAGTTTTATTACTGCAAATCGCAGGGATCACAGGTTTCGAATAGCAACACCAGCACCACGTGATGCCCGCGCACTCGGGCAGTTGAGGTTCTCCAAACGCGCCATCTCACATGACTCTGAGCCCGACCAACTGGACGATGGGCAGTTGTTGAAGACGTATTTCTGGGTGCATATTCCGTAAAAAACAGCCACCGGGGAGCAGTAATCTGTTCCTCCGGAATGACGGGGTCTTCGATGCTTCATCATATCCTGCACGGTATCCGTGCAGTTCATCATCCCATCTAGATAGGCCTCCACAAAGTCCTGGTTGTTACCCAGCAGCGTCTCCAACATGGCACGCGTATTGGTGGAGTCCGGTAAAGAGTCCGTAAGGATATTGGTCGCATTGAAGATGCATTCATAGAGGCACTGTAAGGGAATGGTTTAAAAAGAGTTTTATTTACTATATTATGAAGTACCCACCGGTGATACTTTGGGAGATCCAGTTGGCATATATCTGCCACATTGTTTTCTAAACTGCTCGAATCTTAATGTGGGATAGGGACAGCATCCTCTTACAGTCTGGATCAGTACAACATATTTATATAATTTAGTTGACTTTTGGAGGGTTCTCTGAATAACTCACTTGAAAATCCTGACGGTGAGTGCAGTCCACATCCAGTGGATTGGTGGCCACTGTTGCCACCAAAGAGCAGATCAGCAGAGCTTTATTCCACGCCATTATTACAGTCAGTCTGAGCTTGCCCTGGGCCTAACCGCTTAATTTATAACTCTCGTTTCGAGGGGCGATCCACTAATTAATCGAGCAGATCGAACTTAAGCGGCGGTCGCGTGAGTCAAACTGAGCAGTCATCGTGATCGGCTGGCGGTTTTTGGATTTCAATGCGGGCCAAAGTCCAGCGATTCGTTCGATTGGGGGCTCGTCCAGAGCCAGACAGATGCAATTAAGCTGTCTGAATGGGATCAGCTTAAATGCAATCACTCCAACGATTAGGATCTCCCAAACCAGACACCAAAATGGAGCTAATCCCGAGCCGGGGACGCGATATGATGATGATGATGACATGACACCCACTTATGTGAAATTATTCAACCACCGAAGTGGCAGACAACAAGTTCGATAATACCAAAAACAGCAAGCTGAAAAAATATCCTCGCAGTGGAATGCGTTTACTTGTTCCGTTGTTCCTGTAGTCAATCCGGCGGTGGACTGTATTTTCCCCATCCGCGAACACATGGGAGTGTAACAAATCACCTAGGCAGTCCGGTATTAAATGGTCGAGATCATCGCACGTCTTCGCTTTCCTCCAGAATTCCGTGGGACAGTTGTAAGTCACATGCGCCATGATGCACTGTGAGTGAAGCATTGCTTCGGGCCGACAATCGGTGTCAAAGCCCAACTCACTCTGCGACTCGTTGGCATAACGCATCACGAAGTCGGTGTACTTGGTGCCCAATTCCTCACAATCTTCGCTGGCTTCCTTGAAGGCAGTGCCATACCGGTGGAAGCCATTCAGCGGATTGTACAGGTTGGTGATCATAGTGTAGAGCTCCGGCTTCTTGATCTTGTTATTCTCATCGAAGAGCTTCCAGTGGTTGTACAGGCACTCGTAGCGACACTGAGAAAGACCCTCGGCCCATTACCTTAAATCCATAAGCTTGGAGATACTTACTGCCCCAAAGTTATTCCAATAATCCGTGCAATTGGAGCCGACAAACAGAAACTTGTCCACCAAGGACACTCCACAGCAGTAGGTAAGCCTCTCCAGGTCCAACATCTTTCGACACTCCTTGTCTGGCATCATGGTTTTGTTCTTACAAACAATCGAAGGAAGCCATAAAAGAGCCACAAATGGCAGCCCAATCAAATACATTGAAAGCCAGACTTTTTAAGAACCAGTCGGAAAAATATATTTAAAAATTATGCAGAATTTTGTATTTTTGTTTGCCAAATGAAGTAAACTACTAAGCATATTATTTCCAGAGGCTTTAGTGGGTTAAAGTGTAGAGTATCTGGTATCTAGCATGTCATCTCTCTGCTGGCCACATGCAAGCATACGAGTTTAAGTTGATTCATTTGGCTTTCAAAACTTTAGCCATGCGGACGGGGCGTATACTCGTTATGCTTCTATCTCTGGGATTTATGGTTCCCTACCAGGCAGCCAAGTGCAAGGCAGCTCCCAAATCTGTACAGGTAATCATGGCTTAATAAAAATCCCCAAAACTATTTAAAATCTATTTCAAATCCTCTCCAGAATGTACACATTTGCTGTTCGGCGCCCATGCCCAACTGGGGCGTCTACAATCGTGACTGTCATAATGCAGGCAGCCAAGCGAGCGTAGGTATTTAAGGTTACTTAACTCTAGGCCAATTAAACCCTCTCTATATTTTATATATTTAATATTTAGTGCCGCCTGGCCTGCATTTTTAATGCCAGCTCTGCTCTGCAGGGAACTCGCCTTGTCCAGAGCCAAGTTCGACCCATGCTGGAGCGTGCCTTTGCCAACGAAGCCACCATTGAGGTGTACGAGTCCAACTTTGCCCGCTGCTCTTCGTTGGTCAAAAGCAAATACCAAGAGTTGGCTCCACTGAGTCGTCAGAGCGATGCCTGCGACAGACACGCCCTCTTCTACAGCCTTTGCGCCTACGCCCGTCTGATATTCACCTGTCCGGAGAAGATGTGGCAGCGAAACAACAAAATGTGCCAGGAGGCCAAGACTTATGCTAGAACTTGCTCCTGGCCAGCACTGAAAATGTTCATGAAAAACACTTAGCAAGTTCGAGGCATATTATGAATATTCCAAATGAGAGATGAAGTGATATAAGAAACCTACTTAACTTTAAAGATAAAGTGAAATTTCTGTACTATTTAAATTTTCTTTTATTCATCGGACGCTGAGTTATCAAATCGAGAACACTATGCTGACATTTCTGATGGTAAGCTCTGCAGTTTCCCTTAACACCCTCGGCCTCGGCGAGATAGTAACTTTTGGGTAGAGCCTCATATCGAGAGCTACTGGGACTGAACATTACATGAACCATACTGCCCAAGACTCCATTGAGATCCGCCAGCTGATAGCTATTTGCCTCGCAAATCAGTCTAAGCAAGCAGCTGTCGCCAGTTCCCAAGCCGTGTCTATATCCAAGACGTATTTAGTGATTAGAATATTCATTAAGATTCAAAACTTTCCACTCACAGTTCGAAGCGATCGCTGAGTATCTCGTAGAACCTGGAACGCGAAAGTAGAGATCTCCTTTCACGATCTCTGCCCACGGGTTCACCCATGCCATCCAAGGGAAATCCCTGAAAAAAGTCCTTGTAGTCTGAATCATCCTCCTCCTCCTCTGGCGGTGGCTTAGGTCTGGGCTTATGTTTATGTTTGTGCTTGCGCTTGGGAGGCTTCGCAGCACCTCCAGGCTTGGGTTTAGTCTTCTTCCTTTTCTTGTTGCGATGGGGCCTGTGTTTGTGACCAGGAAGGTAGCCGTCATGTTCATCGTAGATGTCATCATAAACGAAGTCATCAAACTGTTGATGGTCATGATCGCTCATTTCATCATAAGTGCCATTGCCATTTCTCTAGAAGAAGATATATTATAACCAAAGATTTCTTATTATTTATTATAGAAAAATTCTCACCAAAAATGGTGGCTTTCTTTTCCAAGTCTTGGGCAGTTGGTAGGATACTTCAAAATTATAGGACAGAAAGCACTTCTCTTTGGCTAAGTCCAAGGGCAAGGCAAGGGCCACGAAAAGCTAACAAAAAATCATCAATAAGAAAACTTAAAAACCAAAAACTGTGTTTGAAAAACTTACCGAAGATGCTCCTCCTGTATTCCAAACAAACTTGGCCTGGAGATTTTGGAACAAAGCGAAACCCAAAAGGATTTGGAGGTTTATAAACCCATCCATTGCATCCAACTTCTCTAATTCAACTGAACAGGTAGAATTTGAAGAGGCAAAGTGAAAACCTTTTCTCTGCTACCCCAGGGAGTGATGATCCAATTAAGAATCTCTAGTTTCTAGCAGCGAAAGTTGCTAATTGATGAGCCAGTAAGAGGAATAAGGCCAAACGGTGGGTTCTTCTGTAGCTAAAGGTTTATATATTTTCGATCTATATTTTATTGCGTTCTATGTGCTTGAATATTTCTTCAAATGGCTCCGATATTAACTCCAGCAGACTCTCACCACAACCTGGCTCGTAGTAGTGACAGTGATCGTTATAACCATCGTGTTCGGCTTGGTAATAGCGCAAGGGGAGATCCTCTGACTCAGACGTGCTGGGACTGTAAGGGAGATTGATGCATTTTATGGAAGATATTTTTTTGGGAGCTGTCTTAACTTTACCTGAATAGAACATGCATTAGGCTACCCAAAACGCCATTGAACTCATCTAGTTGGGCGGCATTGGACTCACAAATTAAGCGCAGTAAGCAAGACTCCCCTTGGAAGCCACTTCTATAAATTGGTTTAACTTATAATTTTGAAGATACACCTAAAAAATCGCAACCCACCTCCTTAGTTTATCTATAAATATGCGATATATATTCGTGCGTGTAAGCAATGATCGAACTTTACGCTCTTTGGTAGGCACTTCCGTGGCCTCCACTTCCTCTTGGTACTCCTCCCCTGCCTCGTTCTCCTCGGAAGTGCAATTCTGGCAGTCGGCGGACAATTTACGAGCTGACTCCGCCTCCGCATCCGTCTCTGTGTCATCTGCTACCACTTCCTCCGACTCAATGGGCCCATTTTGCTACAAAAAGAATCATAAGTAAATAACCAAATAATACTCCCATTCTGACTGTATCTATTTGCTATTCGGCCGGTCTGTTAATTGTGCCATAAAAGCGTGTTAATTGTCAACAAATGCGGCGTTTTATAGCCGAAAATGAAACTTACAAATATTGTCCATTTCTCCCAGTTTGTGGGCAAGTTGTAGTTGGCCTCAAAATTGTAGGAAACAAACACATTTCGGTGGGGCAACTCGAGAGGAACGGCAATGGCGGCAAAGATCTAAGATTAAGAGGGTACAGGAAGGTTTTTTGGAATATAATAAAGTATATTTCCAGAACTCACACCATGGGTACTAGAAGCTGTATAGGCCACAAAGGGGTTGGCCGAATCCAGGATAAGAGTTAAGAGGAAAAGCAGGCTCAGAAAGTAACCCAGCGAATTCATTTTCTTTATTCTTATAAGCACGATATATCTCCACGATGTTCAGCCGGCAACTGACTTGCAATTGAAGCTTGGCACTCGCAGCAAGTGCGTGGCTTTAGAAAAGCAAGTGCTTGCTAATTGAATAAGTAAACCCCCCAGAAAGATGCGGTTTCTTTGGTACTCCAGTTTTATTTTCTACGCCGGCGACTTGCTATATCACTGAGCGCCTGTTCCAGTGGCACAGAAATCAGATCCAAGACGTTTTCTTCGCAGTCTTTGGTATAGGAAGAGCAGACCCTGTGCTCTCTTCCCTCAAATTCAGCCTGGTAATACTCGTGCGGCAGTTGCTCATCCTTAGAGCTGCTGGGGCTGTAAAGGTTTGATTATTTAGGTATATTTAAAAGTTTATTATTATTTAGAAACTCACCTGAATATAATGTGAACTAGGCTGCCCAAAAAGCCATTGACATCGCCCAGCTGGGAGGCATTTGTGTCGCATATTAGGCGCAGCAAACAGGCCTTGGGTGAAAAACCAGATCTGTAAGGAATATATATCTTTTAATTCCTATTTAACATATTAGGGACTAGCCAACTCACCTCCTTAACTTGTCCCGCAGCACGGCATAAAAAACTGAGCGACTCATCAGGGTCAAGCCACGCTTTTCACGCGATGCTGCCACTTCAGAGGCATTTGCAGAGGCTGTAATATTTCCCTCCAATTTCCAATCTGTGCAATTCTGACAATGCCTGCCCTGGGAATCGCGTCCTGTGGTGGGATACGTCAGATAGCCATCCTGGAAGTCCTGGCCCATCTAAGAAGTAGAACAAAAAAACAATCTCTCCCTCTCAAACAAAAGACTCAAGACACGAACTCCATGCCACAAAACTCACCAAAATTGGCGGGTATTTGTACACGTGCTCTGGTTGATAGTAATTAAACTCATAATTGTACGAAAGGAACACATTCCGATGCGGCAAGCCGATGGGCACCGAGATTGCCATGAAGATCTAGAAAACCAAAACCAATTTACAAAACACAGCACTGCATCGCTTAAAGTTATAGTACCCCGAACTCGGAGTTGGTGGTGTAAATCAGAGCAGAGTCCGCCAACTTCCAGTTTATTATTATGGTCCAAAAGCAAAGCCAAGGGCTAAAGTTCAGTATTCTGCACATATCCAATAGTAACTTATTTTTGATGCTCGAAGAACAGCGTTTCAAAACCAACTGGCGGCGCTCGCCGGACCAAAGCCGACAAGAAAGGTGCGTGTCCACGAAGCTGTTAATTAAAACCAAGAATTTGTATCTGGGTCGTCCCGAAATTGGTTTAATGCAGTTCAAACTGTAAGCGCCTGATCGATCATCTAATTTATTGTCTTCTGCCATTTCGTCTGTCTATAGCTTCCAGCAAAACATCGTATAACGGCCTTGAGATCAGGTCCAAGACGCTCTCCTCGCACTGGCTGACGTACGACGAGCAGTCTCCAAGCCTATGCCCAACCCACTCGGCCTGGTAGTAGTCGCTGGCCAGGTTCTCGTCATTCGAGCTGCTGGGTCTGCAAGAGGGAACCCCTGTTAGATAGCTAAAAATATCTTTCGCTTTTATTAGTTAGCGCCTCTTGAGGTGTCTGAGCTTTCGTGATTTCATTAGCAGCCTGTAAAGAAAAGCTATTGCCACTTACGTAAATAAGATGTGCACTATGTTGCCCAAGAGTCCATTGACTTGGCCAAGGGTCGAGGCATTCGTTTCACAAATCAAGCGGAGGAGACAGGGTTCTGCAGGATAGCCAGTTCTAAGAGGGATTAGTTTTACAATTTGATATCCATTTAAAATATAAATAGAAATGCTTACCTCTCCAATTTATCCTTCAGCATTATATAGAAGTTGGTGCGACTCATGGCTGGTAAAGAGCGACTAGGACGCAGCTTCCTAGAGCTAGAATCACCACCCAAGGCATCCACACCTCCTGTAGTGTTGTAGGTCAAGTAACTATCCTCCCAGTTGTCACCCATCTTTAGCAGTCGGAAATATTAATTTAAAATTAAATTAATTTTATTAAAAACTTACCAAAATAGGAGGATACTTGTAAATATGCTCCGGCTGATAGTAATTAAATTCGTAATTGTACGAGAGAAAAACATTACGATTCTTCAGGCTAAGAGGCACGGATATGGCCATGAATATCTGCATTAAAGGATCTTAGTAAATTTTAAAATAATTACAAACTATTCACATATTTACACCAAATTCAGAGTTAGTGTTATATATCAAAGTGGAGCCCACAAGGGACCACTTAAGCAAAGCCAGGAGAAGGATTATCTTAAGATCCATAGTTTACAAGAATTTCAAACCAACTGAAGCGCCTTGCGCCCAAGATTACATCTTTTATAGAATTTCCAGCAGTGTTAATTTAAAGGCACAGGCTGGCACAGAACCTAACCGCAGTGGCGAGATGCTCCCAAACTAACCGCAGTCACGGCGCTGGCCAGAAATAGACTTGAAGACAGAAAGCCAGTATCTACGAATTTGCAAATAATGTTTTATTCCAATGCGTTCCGCATACGCTTAGAACTTAGCCCTAATCTATAATAATGGTTCTTGAGGTGAGTGGCAGACGTTCGAGGTCGCCTCCGTTTGGCGTTTGCTACCTGGCCTTGCGCAGCTTTCGCTCCTTCCAAGTGACGAACTTGGCGTTGGCGGTGCGCAGCAGCTGGTTCATGTGCTGGGTCAGCGAGGAGCGCAGCGGCGAGAGCTCGTGCATGGCGCGATTCTGGAAGGGTAAGTGATTTAGTTATAAATCCAACGGATTTTTCATTGCTCAACCTACTTCGAAGGGCACCAGTTTGGCCATTTTAAAACGCTGCAGGGTCTCGTGCATGCGCTGCAACTTCGCCTCCAGCTCATCGGTAGTAGGTGGAAAGCAGCTCCAGAAGTGCTTCAGCAGTTCCGATAGTGACAGATACAGGTGGCGCAGCTCACGCTGGAAGTCACGGGGCACCAGCTCTGGAAGATAACAGAGTGTGTAAACAATGTGACTTACAATATGTAAAATGTAAAGCAACTTACGTCCTGCAGACTGCTCCTGGAAGCCACGCATCATCGAGCCGCCAGGACTCAGCTCGCCCAGGGCATTTACCGCCGCCTTGGAACAAATAAACGTCCGTTGCACGTTGCGATTGAGCCAGTTTTCCGAGTTGCGCACCAGCTTGTACTGCACCTCCTCTAGGCTCTGCGAGTCGTGGTGGTTATCGTATATACTGTTCTGGGTGGGACCATTGAGGTAACGCTCCACCCTGGACAGCTCGAATTGTTTGGAACTGTGGGCCTTGTCTCCGTCGGCGCCCTCGCCATCCATTTCCATGACGGGATCACCGAGATCCTCGTAGTGAATCTTGTCGATCAGTCGTTGCTTTTTCAGCTGCGGCTCGTCCGTCTCCACGTGATCGTTTGAACGCTTGGCGGCGTTAGCCGCTTCCTTCGCCGTGGCCTTTCCATTGAGACCGTTTGTGTAGGCGGAGTGGGAAACTGGCCCATTGGCACTGTTTGTGCCATTGGTCACGGCGGGCGGTGCATTTACATTGGCACAGGTCTTGAGCACCATGATGGAATGCTGGTTGAACCGCTTGATCATGTTTTGGTGCACAATGTTGCCGCTGTTCACAACGTTGCGGTCACCGGACACGCTGCCGAAGCCCTCCTCCAAAGGAACATCCTCGAACTTCTTTAGGTCCAGCAGGGGATCGCCGGCCCCTTGCTGCACAGCCGCCTTCAAGGCCTGATCATCGATCTTGCCGCACTCCGTGAATATATCCTTGGTGCCAGCGGTGAGACGATCGCGATGGAAGTAGTGCGACTGGAAAAACTTGGTCCAAAACTCTGACTCGGGCATCTTGGCGGGCACATTCTCCATGTGCTGGCGCTTGACGGCGGGATAGGTCTTGAAAATGCAGTGAATCACGTCGGCGGTAAGGTTGTACTTGAGGCCATTGCAGCCGTCCGTTTGCGGCTTGATGTCGGCCAGAAAGGCGCCAGAAACACCTGCGAATGAGCACAGACAAGTGAGAAATGGAAAAGATAGAGTAGGTCCTAAACAGACCGATCTCCTGGGTCTTGCCCATCTTCTTCAGGGCATGCTCCTTGGCGTGTGTGGCCCAGAACTCGTCGCTGGTCAGGACTTTGGTGATGACAAGGTCCTTGTACATCTGCAACAGGTTGGGGTTCTCCACTAGTATTCGGTTCTTGTCCTCCAGATCCTTATCCACCTTGCGCTTGAAGTTGGGCAGAAGCTGCTGCAGCAGCTCCTTGACTTTGTCGCGGTCGGCAAGCATAGCGGGCTGTCCCTGGCGGTTCACAAAGTGGAAGGTTGAAGTGTTACCGTCGTGCAGCACCACCTGCAGCTGCACCTTCGGCTTGCCCTCCGGCGAGATCTTTTGGGCTGTGCAGGAAGAGAGATGTTACTTTAGCTGGTCGGTGCGGGGACAGAGCAACACCCACTCTTGATGTCTGCATAGCGGTGGGAGACCGTCACCGTGTCCCGATGCTCGGCCATCCAGGCCAGCCGCTCGTTCATCACGTAGAGGGTGCCGTCGCCCTTCTTGTACCGCACCTCGCCCATCTGGAGCAGCACATCCTCGCTGCTGGTGGTCATCCTGTCCTCCTCAGCTCAGCGGCGCTCAGCAGTCCCCGTTTCAGCAGTACCAGTAGCAGTTCCACGGTCGCCGTCAGATCGCATTAGAGCCCCGCAAAAGCAAGAACCAGAGACGCCAGCAGTGGCCTGACACCTGAAAAAACGGAAGAGGCGGTCGTTGTAGCATCTTCGGTGGCGGAAAATGCGCTCTATGTGATGAAATTGACCCTGCCGGCGGAATTTCCGCGTCCAGCGGGCGCAAAAACGCACAATTCCACGAAATTTCCACGATTTACTGAAAATGCATCACACCTCACCGCAGAATAGAGCCAGTGTGACAGCACAGCGATATGAAAATCTTACATCGTCACGTTTATTTTTCCCTGCACTGCGCTGGTCACACTTTGAACTTATTAATTTGACTTGAAAATATAAAAAACGTAATCCATTGACGAGATACCTATAAATCGTTGATATATTTGTAATTAAACTCTCTATGGTATAGAGAATAGCCGAAACCCTGAAGTGAAAAGTAAGGAAAATGCGCCTGTTTCTTGAACTAAGCAGTGTGACCAAACTTATGTTCTACACATATGGAATATAAAATACCGAATTTGCCTTAAATACCATATCCGCTAGAATGTTGGCGCCACCGAAAGCTTTATTTGAAATGAAATAGGATTATAAATTATAAAAATAAATTCGTATTACTGGTGTACAAATATTTCAAACAGATATGTACATATGTAAAAGGGTCTGTTTTCGCCTGCCTCGATTTTTATTTCTTTAAAGCAAACAAAATTTATTTTCTCTTGCAAGAATGACTAAGAACCAAGCGTTTATTATATCAACAATACGAATTCGCGGATAAAAAACTAATAAAGCTAAGAGCAGTCTCAATTACCCTAATGCGAAACTGAAGAGGGGCTTTTGTTTATCTTTCAAGAAAGAGCATTATCATGAGAGGGTTGCTCCATCAATTTCGATCCAGAACACTAAAACTTTAAATAAGGATTATTATGAATAAAAATCTCAAAACGTTTGCATCATTATTATTATTATTAATATTTTATTTACAGCTAAAGTAATTAATTCTAATTTCAGTGCTTGGTCCGCTCCAGTGTCCGTCCGCGATCGAGCAGCTCCCGGAAAGTCTTGATCTCGTGCCGTGGGATGCTCTCCCGGTACTTGGGCAGCATTAGGCCGTATATGAAGTCCAACTCCGTCTCCTCGTCATGCCTTCCCTCCGGCAGCTTGGCCAGCAGGGCTCGCTGCTTGCAGACGAAGGTGTCTATCGCCTCGGCGCTTCCCTGCTTCGTCTCAAATATCTCCATGTACAGCTGATAGGAGGGCTTGGTGGGTGAAAAGTGGTCGCGGAGCAGCTGAAGAGCATCCGGCCAGGTCTTGGCATCTCGCCTCACGCCCTTCCACCAGATCACGGCGATGTTGTTGAACAGCAGGGGAAGGCCTTTCAGAGCATCCTTGTCACTGATACCCTCCACCTCCTTGTAGGTCTCCACGGCATTGATGAACTCGTCCACGGCATCGTGATCCCGCTGGCCACTAAACCTCACCGGACAATTGCTAAAGCTCCCCTTGGAGAGTGGCTCCTCGTCTTTGATCGGTGCCAACGCTTTGATAGTTTCGATGAGTACGCGAAACTGTTCGTCGGACATCTGCGTCATTTTGTTTGGGTTTCTTCTTGCGACTTGGTTCCCAGAAAAGCAAACAAAAGGCGGATGTGGGACCCACAACAAATCGAAACCCAGTCTGCCGACAGAAGGGGAGCAACTGTGGCGACAAATTTTGCCCGTTCAGCGTTTTCGCTGCTTTGTGAAATTAAATGCAAAAACAGTTCTCTCTTTGCCTGAAAGCTTTTTCGAATTTCGAAAAATAGCCCACGCTCTCGGGGAGGTTTTAATAAATTGGGTGAGCATGTTCGGGCTCTGCCCCTCACCTCGCCCCTCTTTGGGGGTTCACCCTACTATCTTTATTTGGAATTTACACGAATTTTACCATCAGATATAGTGCCCTGATAACAGGTGGCATTCTAAATAAATGTATAATTATAAGCGAGCTGGAAAATGTCATTGGTATAATTGATTGAATTAACAGAAATGATTTATTTTAAGGTTAAACTGAGGTCTAATAGTTTGCTTTTTTTCCCTAAAACTTGTTCATTAGGTCATCATTTTCATGACGTCATATTATGAAAAAATAAAAATAAACAAATTTTATTGAGAATTGCTATAAAAAACCATTTACTAGATTCTTGAAATTTCTTGGAATCAATAAGCTAATGAACAATTGTCATCTATATGTAAATTGTTTATATTTATTTTATGCATAAACTGACAAAAAATACTTCTATTTGAAGTACATTCTTAACGTTTCCATAAATAATAAATTAATAATATTATTGCTTATTAAATATTATATAATAAAGGTTGTTTTACAAAATAAGAAACTTACCCGTTTTACTTTCTTCTTGATGAAAATTTAAATTTATAAAAATGTAAATAAAAGAATGAATGAATAATTCTATTATTGATCCCATAGTTGGCTTATAATTTAATCGCATGTCGAAATACATAAGCTATTACTCAGTTCGGTGCCAATGCAATTTCGCATGGCATTGTAAGTGCTCTAAAATTAAAAAGAAGTACAGCCTGAAACTGCAATTGCTTGACAACAAACACCTAAATTATAATTTCCTTCTTTAAGTTTGTTTAAAAAATCGATGAAAACACTTTATCAGTATTTGTTTATCAGTTTTTTGGGCTATGTACCGGCTTTTGAAAAGTTATTATTATATTGCCAGCGATGATTCACTGCCGGAAAAACAACAACAATAACAGGGAACGCACTCTCTTTGGCTCTGCCTCCCCATTTTGACGCTCCCCGCTCTTCATTAGCTTTTTCGAACTTCGATTTCACAACGACCGGGTATAAAAGGCCCTCCATTGGGGAGAGCTCCTCAGTTCACTACAACCGGCCGCATTCGCTTCACAGGCTTTGCCCGCCGAAGACTGCAACTCAGCAAACCCAGAACAAAAACGTGTTACCCGCCAACTAAATCTACTCCAACCTCAAACACACACACACAGCCATGGCCCAGACTATTCAGATGACCAACGAGCAGCTCCGCGAGCTGATCGAGGCTGTGCGGGCATCCGCCGTGAGCGCTGCTGGAACCGCAGCAGCCGCCGCCGGAGGAGCCGATGGCCCCAACTCGAAGACCAAGGGCAGCTTCTCGGCGTGCACACACCGCTTCGGCGGCACCCGCAGCTACGACGAGGTGGAGGAGTTCATCACCAACATTGTGACCTACAAGGAGCTGGAGAACATCAGCGACGAGAACGCCCTCAAGGGACTCTCACTGCTCTTCTACGGCCTGGCCTCCACCTGGTGGCAGGGCGTCCGCAAGGAGGCCACCACCTGGAACGACGCCATCGCCCTCATCAGGGAGCATTTCTCGCCCACCAAGCCCGCCTACCAGGTCTACATGGAGTTCTTCGAGAAGAAGCAGGAGGACTTTGACCCCATTGACACATTTGTGGTCCACAAGCGCGCCCTACTGGCCCAGCTGCCCAACGGCCGTCACGACGAGGAGACGGAACTGGACCTGGCCTACGGGCTGCTGAACATCAAGTACCGCAAGCACATCTCCCGCCAGAGCGTCGCCACCTTCAAGGATCTGCTCGAACAGGGCAGGATCATTGAGCACAACAACCAGGAGGACGAGGATCTGGCGGCCAACTCGAAGAACGCCCGCGGCTCCCGACGCACCACCCGCTGCACCTACTGCAATTTCCGGGGTCACACCTTTGAGAACTGCCGCAAGCGGACTCGGGAGCAAGCCGAGAACGACGATTAAGTGGCCATAAACACACCCCACCAAAGCGGAGAGAAGAGTTGTGGCCTTCTCTTCGTCATCATCCTAGAACTTTTCGCAGCCACGCTGGCCGATCAACGCCAGAGAGAGCCCAACATCCGGAGGGGACAGGAGCGGGAGCAGCAACATCTACAGCAGCAACATGTACGACCGCAACATCTGCAGCAGCAACATGTTCGACAGCGACAACCGCAGCTGGTACATAGCACCCGCAAACGCACCTTCCACATACTCACTGGCAACTGGCGCGCCGGTAAGCCTCGACTAGCTTCTGCCACCCACAAATCCACGCAGCTTCCACTACTCTACCTACTGTGGAAGCGGCTCCATCAACACACAACGCCACGCCGCCCTGCGGCTGACTTGGCACAGAACGCCAACTCCCAGCCAGCAATTATTTCAATTGCACCATTGAATTTGAACTATTTGAACTCAAGCAAGCAAAGCAACCGAGAATGTCAGGCGGGGGGCGACTGAGGATCAGACATTTCGTCCAGAAATTCGGGGACTCTCAATCTTTGACATCGGAATTCGTGGGCCCAGAGGTGAGGTTTGTTGCTCGAGGCGAAAGCTTCGGGTGATTAAATCGCACTCTGCCTGCGGATTTCATGATCTTTGATTGAGTCCCCGGAAAGGATGTTGTCTGATCTTCAGTCGCCCCCCTAACCTTGACCATTCTCAACAACCGCCGCCTCCCCCTTGTGCCGTTCAGCGGAAGATCAGCGATTGGATGCCAGGAGCAGTGATCACTATATAATCAACAGTGTAGGGATTAACTTCTTCGGTGACCGTTTTCGGTGAATTTTTCGCCTGATTCGGGTCCTTTGTGAAGGTGGCAAAAAACCCCCCGCCCGATGACCGCCCGCTTAGATCCTTTTGTACGTGACATCGACAGCCTCGCGGAGTGGTGGCCCCCGGTTTCCGGTTGGAGCTTCGGCCCCTTCCGGTTCCGGAAGCAGCTGTCTCGCGCGGTGTCTCTGGTGCGAGTGGAGCTACAGCGGGCGTGACTCGGGCAAAAACCTAAATTTCCTCGGAAATTTAAAAACCAAACAATCCAATTTTGACCTTTGTCAAAATACACATCAAGTAACACATCGCACTACGATGGCTCCCGATTCGCCATCCGTGCGGTTGGCACGTCAAAATTGTCACCCAAGGCATTACGGGTGTAGGGCTGTATATCATTCACCCCTGCGATCCTGTGACAAGCGTGAGGCACGCCAGCAAACCTCCACGTCGCGCCCCAAGGCGTGGCCACCCGGGGTTGAGACTCGTCACTGTCGCGCCCCTCCAGCCGTCACCGACTCTCTCCGCCCCCCATGCAATCCGGCCTCCTTGCGCAGATGACATAGGCGCGTTCAGCCATCCGACCCGGGCACTCGACTACCGGACCATGGTGACCAGGCTCGTGAAGTGCGCCGTCAACAGGAGACTCGGCCACAGGCACAGCATGAGCTTCGCCCGCACTCCCCACACCCCGAAACCAACTGTGGGGGCCTATTAATGACCGCAAGAGGCTGCGAGAAAGCAGACCCAAATTCAACAAGAAAGACTGAACTCAGAAAAACCATTAAAACCACCTCAAAACCACAAACATCTATGGAATTCTTCATTTTTGGTTGGAAAATGGGGGACATTCTTTTTCAGCTATTTTCTTTTCAGATTTTCCTAACAGCGAGCCAGTAAAAAGAACTAAATTCAATTAAAGTCTTTTTTTTTTTGATAAATACATTAATTTAAATAAAACAAGAAAGAGAACTAGCTTTAGGAAGCCGATGTTTCTATACCCTTAAAGCTTGCATTGGGACCAGTGCAGTGAATCGAAATCGTTCATAACTAAGCCAAAAATACATTAATTTCAGCTTTTCTATGCTAGTTTTTATTGTGTTAAGAAATTAGCGTACGAAATTTGAAGTTTTAAAGAAATTAATTTTTACTGATTCTTGACAAATTTAACGATGTAACCCCTTATAAAATTTTAAAAAATTAAAAAAAAAAAATATTTATCTTTTATGTCAGTTAGACTCGGCTGTAAATGCTGATTAAGAATATATGTATATGATTTATAGGGTCGGAAATGACTTTAGATCTGATATTTTTATAAGATTAATTTGTTGGGAAAACTTTTCCCGGAAAAGTTTTAGTTTGTGAATTTTTCTGTTCTAACTTTTATTAGATTGACATAAACTTTAAAGTTTAATAAATAAACTTTATTTAGATTTTTGACAATTTAAATTTAAAAACATATAAATTTTGTAAAAACAAATTGGAAACATTATTTTTATTATTGAATATAGTAATGCAAATATAAAAAAATATCAATAGCCGAATATACCCAACATATTTTGCAATGGGTACCTAAAAATACCATAACACCACAACAACAAAACATAAATAAACACGGAACCTCGATGCGGCGGAAATGGAAGTGTGGCCAGACTTTCTGCTACCTACTACTCCTAGTATTTTTTATGTCTGGTGTTGTTTTTAAATTAGTATAGAAGGAGAATAGGGATAACTGTATTTAACATTAACAGTCTACGTTATCTAAAAAATATTTTAAAACGTCCTTCTCAAAGACATGTACTATAAATGTTTAATTATGGCGATTTTCAGTGATTTGGCGTTACTTCCATGTTGATGTGATTTTGGCTCGATCCATCTGGTCACACTGGCGCAAAATAATAATATTTCCTAATCAATATACCTGATATCAACAACTGATGCACAAAACACACCGTCTCACCGACAGCCAGTACATGGAGGTCGAGGGCCTACTGCAGGTGAGTGGGAAAATCACATTCGCAGCCGTTTTCGCATTGTCTGATGGCCGCTAACACGCCCTTTCTTTTCGCCCCGCCGCCCCGTCGCCACCACTCCACCCACTCGACTTGAAAAACCTGGCCAAAAACACGCACACAACCGCATTTGCATTCGCACTCGAATTCGCGCAGGCCATGGACATGCCCACCAGCCACGACCCGGAGGCGGACCTCGAGCCGGAGTCAACGTCACTGTGCCGATTGAGCCGCTACAACGTGACCAACCTGTACGAGGGGCCAGCGGGCGGAGGGGCCAATGGGGCTCCGGCGGTCCGCCAGCGCTGCTATACAATGCCCCATGTGCCACCGCCAGCGCCGCCCTCCACGCCCACGCTGCTAACGAGCGGCAGCAATAGCAACAGCAATAGCAACGGGAACTGCAGCTCCTCCGTGTCCGTCTCCATCTCGCCCACCTGCTCCGCCAGCAGCCATCCCCTGGAGAGCCCACTGAACCACTTTATCTATGTGAAGAATGGAAAGAACCTGCGTCGCGAATCGCGCTGCGTCGACTCTGAGCTGTCGAAGCTTTTCAACGTGGTGTCGATCACAAACCGGCTGACGGCGATCAAGAACCGCAGCAATTCCATTTCCGGCACCGGCACCCAGCTGGCGGAGCGCGGTATCCTCAATGCGTCGCGCACCATATCGAAGCTAAATGGGGCGACGGCCACCAAGATCTTCAAGATCCACCGCGACCCCAAGGAGTTTCTGCGCGAAACGGACGAGGACTCGGTGTCGGCGCCGGAGTACGATGAGGAGGAGGAGGACACGCGATTCCGCTTCTTTCGGCGGACCCGCTACTCGCGACGGTTCAGCACGCGATCGGGTGGGAAGTTTGCCCGAAAATTCGCGCGATTCGAGCATCACGAACGCATGGAGACCATTGTGGACAGCTTCGAGGCGGCTATGAGCTTCAACGATGCGGACACCTGAGAGCCGGAGGCGACGGCGCCTGCGACAGCGACAGTTGAGGATGAAGCATGGCAGATGGTCGGCCAACCAATGTGATGAATGTGAATTTCAACTAAATTATTTTAATTGCTACAAACTACTATTATTACGATTATTATTACCGATTACCGAGCTGTTCTCTCCATACATTTAGTTTCCTTTTACGCCGATTGCCGTCGCCTCCGGGATCCTTGACTCCAAAACGATCGGAGGATCGCGGACGCAGCGCAGGGCAAGCATTTAGTTTAGAGCTTAGTTTTACGCCTACGCCTCTGGGGCGGAGCAGGTGCAGCCGGCCACCGAATGGTTGTTTGCTCCACAAACAGAATGATTCCAATAAATGCACAAAACGTGTTGTATTCGAGAAGAGAGATTAAATGGCACTTGTTTTATTTTACTAATTGGGTTAAGGAATTGAAACTGAAACGTCAGCTGTAGGGTATCCTTCTGTCTTTATTAACGACTATTTACATCTAGTTCCGAGAACTGATCTGCGCTTTGGAAGCCCAAATAACAACGTACATATTTTATAATTTGTAGACTGCCTTAAGCCTAATTCGAGTAATTCCCACAGCTTATACGCGCTCCGTAAAGAAGTTTGCCATCAGGTTCTCCTCCAGCTGGGCAGGATCGGTGACTGGCATGCGGCACACACGGTCGTGGCAAATGTAAACCGTTGTCTTGCCATTGACCATCTTGAATTTATTTTGCACCCGCTGGTTGCAGGCCTCGTCCGGATGCAGGGGATCCACGTGCAGGATTATCATGCCCGGTATGTAGAACTTGCGGCAAATCTCCACGAAACGTTCAGTGTCGGGGGAATCCGGTCCCACCACGGCCACTAAATCGAGTCCATTTTCGTGCAGCAGCAGAGCCGACAGCATCTCCGGTAGAGCATGTCCGAAGGGCGAGACATCGGCAAAGAAATTAAGCAGCTTTCCTGCTCGTTCGAGATAGGCATCCTCGTCGTAATAGTGCGACAGCAGGGTGAGATTGCGGGCGGAAACACTGTTGCCACAGGGCTCGGCTCCATCGTGATCTTGAGAATGGAGTAAGAAATCAGATTGCATCTTCATTTTCTTTTCTGATTTATTTTACCTTCCTTTAGGCGCACAATCACATTGGGCGCATTTTGCTGCGAAAAGAAATAGGCTCCGTTTTGGTCGTCCCAAAACAGTTTGTCCTGCGTCTCCTGCAGCTCCTTGGCCCAACGCAATGCACTGAGGTCCAATGACGCCTTGTAATAATCCAGCAAGCCCTTGATGAGGAAGGCATAGTCGTCCAGGAAGCCATCTATTTGGGATCTTTGATAGAAAAAGGGTCGGGCTTATGAATTACAAATTGCTTAACTCACACAAATATTGGCTACTAATTTTGTTCACCTTAGAAAGGAATCTTATAAGCAAAGGAATACTTACTCATTCTTCTCCAGACTCGCATCCCCCACACCCACGCCGTAGCACGAACGAATGAGTTGCTTTCGTTCCGAATCGTACATCTCCTTGCGCAAGAAGTCTAATAGTTCCTTGGCCGTTTGCATATACTGCTCTCTCTTGGCCGTGCCGCAGTTGGCCAGCTTTGAGAGCCCCGACAGCACCAGGCCATTCCAAGCGCATATAATCTTAGTGTCTAGATGTGGGCGCGGTCGCTGGTCTCGCAGCACATGCAAGATGTCATTTGCTGTGTTCAGCAGCTTGTCCAGTTGCTCCGCCTCCAGATTGAAATTAGAGCAGGTCTCCTCGTCGGATCCTCGCACTATAAGTATGTTCTTGCCAGTGAGGTGGCCATGGGGATCACTGTACGCTGGGACATTTCCCGGCGGCTTCAGGCCATAGTGGTAGGAATAAACTTCAAAAGCCCGCTCTGGCGAGGTGTCCCCAAACCTACTGGCCTCTTTCTTGAAGGCAGCTCGAATCTCGTCCCATGTCCAGGCGTAGAATGCTCCCTCTACCTTCACAGTATCCTCGTGAGTAGGCAAAGAATCCGCATCTTCGCCAGCATAAAAGCCGCCCAAAGGATGCCGGAGGTCTTTAAGCAAATACTGGTAGATCTTGTCCGCATAGCCCAGGAAGGTTCCGCTTCTGGTCAGCTTGTAGGCATTGGCAAAGGCCGCCATTAGCTGCCCTTGGTCATAGAGCATCTTCTCGAAGTGAACGTTATGCCAATCCTTGGTGGTTGCGTAGCGAGCAAAGCCCCCGAAAATGTGGTCATTGATGCCACCTCGTCCAATGTGATCCAGAGTCTGCAGCACCATGTCCAACACATCCACATCCTTGGTAACCAGGTAGCCATGGAACAGGAAATTCAGACGTGGCACCTCCGGGAACTTGGGCTCGGAGCCGAACCCTCCATGGGTCTGATCGAACCGCTGCTTGTGCACATTGATGGCTTCGGATAACTTGGCTTCGGCACTGCCCGGCTCGAAGGCCGCTTCAGCCACAGCCGAGGCATTCTGGTTCTTCTGCAGAGCGCTGAGCAAAGTGGAACCAGCTTGCACTAGGATTTCCTTATCGGTTCTCCACTTTTCGGCGATTGATTCCAGCACAGTGCCGAAGGAGGGCATTCCATAGCGGGATTTCGGCGGGAAATAAGTGCCCGCTACCAAAGGAGCCAAGTCTGGGGTGAGCCAGATGCTCATGGGCCAGCCGCCACTGCCCTTGGACATAAGCAGGAATTGCATGTAGACCTTGTCGATGTCCGGACGCTCCTCCCGATCCACCTTTATGTTCACAAAGTGCTTGTTCATGATGGCTGCCGTTTCGGGACTCTCGAAGGATTCGTGCTCCATCACATGGCACCAGTGACAAGTGGAGTAGCCCACGGAGAGAAAGATCAGCTTGTTCTCGCTTCGGGCCTTTTCAAAGGCTTCCTCGCACCAAGGATACCTGAAATGGTCAGAAAATATAATTCAAATAGGTTTAGGTTTACATTTTGTCGTTGTCTTAAGATGAACACAAAGAAAATACTCTAAGCTTTGTGTTCTCTTTTAATTATATAGAAATATATTCTAAGGATATTCATAGATAGTAATTATATATATGTAGATATATTCTAGGAATACCCTTAGATACTTACCAATCCACTGGATTGTAGGCATGCTGCAGCAGATACGGCGACTTGGAAGAGACTAATCGATTGCCTTGCTTGGGTGGCTCCTCCTTGGATGCTTCTCCTCCGGTGGCCATGCCCCTAAAGTCCTGACTGCGCCACAAGGATACTGCGTTAGTATATCTTACGTAACCATACGGATCCTTAACTTACCTCTTAAGAGTTGGATAAGTTCGCTCTAAGAATCCCAGCCGCAGACCTACTAGTTTTGACGTTTCCGCCTGAAGTTTCTGGGTTGTTTTTAGAGTGCTTCGTATCCAGGGGAGAAGTGATCTGGCCCTGAACATAGCAAATCGATCGGGATAATCAGGGTGCGCGCTTGGCTTTCACTCGGCCAATGCCAATAAAACTGCAACGTGTGCAAGCGACGCAACTTGTTTTTGGCCCAATGTTTTTAATATTATTTTGCATATCGCAGCAGAAGTGTGACCGTTGGCAAGCCCTTTTAATATACCGAGGGGCTTTTGGGTAAAATATACTAAACTAATCCGTTATACTAAGCCGGTCAAGTTTTCATTTTGAATTGGTAAGAAGCTTAATTTTTAAAGCCATTTAAAAGTACGTTAGATTGGAGTAATTGAAAATCCTTGGATGGGGCTCAATTCCAAGTATTATCCAATAATATTTATACATTTATATTAGTCACATAGTTTTATTAAACTTTTAAAATAAACAGTTAAACAAGAAAGGAAGCTAACTTCGGCACACCGAAGATTGTATACCCTTGCAGATTGGTTTTGATATTTATTTTATTAATTATAATGCTGTAAACACACACATAACAAGATTAAATATATATGCAGATTTGTTAACCATAGAAAAACGAACAAACAACGTTTTCCGAATTGAATTTAGTGCATTTTTGGCTGAGTTATGAATTATTGAAA
>JAEIIJ010019367.1:0-26289 GCA_018904815.1 Drosophila ogumai | reverse complement strand
GACATATATAGCAGAGAGAGTATATAGAAGACTATATGCAAAGTTTCATTCAGATAGCTTCTAAATTGAGGGACTCGTTTGCGTAGAAACAGATAGATGGACATGGCTAGATCGACTCGGCTGTTGATACTGATCATTACTTTATAGGGTCAGAAATGTCTCCTCCACTACGTTGCAGACTTCTGACTGAAATTATAATACCCTGCAAGGGTATAAAAATTAAATAATGAAAGCCCATCATATCCCATGAATTTGACTGTAACTTTATTTCGTAGTGCCAAAAATAGACGCTCGAAACTTTTCCATGCCATTCAATTTCGGTGAATTAAGATGGCAATAAAAAACCGACTGTAAATCAACAAACATAGCCTGACAATACCCGAGAATCTACCAGAACAGTAGGGCATCAGCTCCGAAGACTTTCACCAAAATTCCAGCCTGCTGTGGCAATTGTCGATAAGGCAAAAGAATACAATGCAAGTGCACTTCCACAAGGCAATAGATATCGCTTTCTAATATTAGATGGCCGCGATGGAGATAACCGAAGAGGAGATAATGAAATTGAATGGGTCGCTCTTTGATCAAAAGGAGGAGCAAGCGTGGGGGAGGGTGATGTAACTATTCTTGGCTAATATTGATATTTTTTAGATCATTGAAGCAAAAAATGTTCAATTGTTTCCATTAAAACAGATATCTGTATTGTATTATGATTTTAGCAAATTTTTTATTTTAAGTCATGAAGAGATTGATATTGTTATTATTTACTTATACAATTTCTTTAAATTTAACATATTAATAAGGAAATAAAAGAGCTGGAAATTTTACTTATTTTCATATTTTAAAACAGATTCTTACACATGTGAAGCCTTTTCTTGCATACCAAAGCTGATTCTTGAAGAACATGGAGCATTATAAATACTTAAATTAGAGGATTAAAATTCATTATCAATCATTATGCAAACATATTTCTAATTGAAGTCATTTTCAAAAGATTGTTGCCTTTTGATTATTTAAAAGTAACCAAGATAGACTTAATTTTTTACGCCAAGAGTCCGATTCCGACTCCCATTCCTATACCCATTCCCAGTCCAATTTCCTGCCTCATTCCGTATGTATCTTTTCATCTTGGCGGCCTTTTCACTCGGTTATGAGTCTCGGAATGGGTCTTGGGATTGGATTTGGATTTGGGACTCCGTCTCCACGTCCATGGCCAGCTGCAAGCAGCAGCCAGCCTCCTGCCTGCTGCCTGCTTATCGGGCTGAGCCATCACAGCGACTCCATAAAACACTTAGTTTAGCTCAATTGGGGGCGTGGCAATTGAGGGGCGGGCGTCAAGTGGTCAATTAATAGTATACAAATATACAAATATTGTGACAGCCGCCGATCTCGCGATCTCGTCATAAAGCGGGGTTCTCCATCGAAGGCAACTCGGTGTTCCAGGGCGGGACGAGGCACAGTAGCGTCATTTCTCATTTTTCTTTGCAAAAATCATAACTGTTGGACCAAATAATATAATCGAATTATTTGAACGTCATTTGACAGGTAATTGTTGGAAAATTAATATATGTACCACGCACACCACTTTGCCTTTTTATAAAATATTTTTTTTTTCTAAAAAAAATGAATATTTAAAAACAAAAGTTGACTTGAAAATAATATTTATTTATTTTTTTATATTTTCTTTATATTGTTGTTATTTTGACTACTTATTACTTAAAATAAGCTTATATTTGAGTAATTTCTTATAGACTTTGCATTTCTGGACTATAATCACTTTTTTCGTGACTTTACATGCTTCAGAGATGCAATAAATGGGTCAGATCATGCAGCCAACATGTTAAATAGGTCCTCCTGCAGTTGCTGTTGCTATACTTTTTGGTATATTTGATATATAACTTATAGGCATAGTGTAGTCAGTGGCTTTCATCGGCTTCAGCTTTTATAGACTTCTTCTGCAGAAAACGGTGAAAAAACACCTGTCAGGAAGCGATTTACCTGTACAAGCCCAAACTGTTGTTGTTTTAGTTTCGTCAACAGTTTATGAATGTATCTATCATTTGAAGTAAAAACCATGACCATAGGCTTTATGCTTTTGTGTAATGTTACCTGAAAGTCGACCAATTTATCAATTTTTTTGTGTGATGCGAAAAACGAAACAAAGTTTAACTTGGAATGCTCTTTTCTTCTAGAAAAAATATACCAAAATTATTTTGATTACAGTCGGAAACCTTGGAACATTCTCGGTCAGATTTTTATGGTTTAAAACGTTTTTGCGCACATGACTTTTACTATTTTTGCAACGGTGTTTGTTTGAGAGGTGCTACTGTGCGACGATGCAGCGCTACCGATTAGAGATGAAGGTAAATTTGCATTATGCAAATCAAATGCCAGCGGCAATTTGCCGACGCAATTAGTAGCCATGTCAGAGGATCGGCGACAAGGAGTCGGCGTTGCTTAAGGAGTCTTGGGTCTAGTTCGGTTTTATACACGGCGAAACGAATATTCAATAAAACACATAAGTAATAAGAGTTTTTCTTTCAATATAATATAGAATTTTATGTAACAGGAGAAATTAGACGTTTGGGTTGTGGGGATTCCCTTAAAATGTGTCTTACGAAATGCCAAGGGCCTCATTGTCAAAGTACCTCATAGTATTTCGTCTAGAAAAGATGGATAAACCTATTGTTAACAACGTTACCTACTTGCTTAAATTTATCTATACGCAAAATAATAATACAGGGATGTTAACTGGTCGTTAATGATCGAGTATTGCTGTAAAGATATGCGACTTTTTCTTCATTTTCTCTAGTTCTGGCTGCTTTTCGCGTCGGAAAACTTTTGACAGCGAGTCTGGGTCCCTGTCAAAATTAACTCCCACATTTACACGATGGTAAAAGTGGTGAGAACTTTACTGGAGCCTTCGAGTACAACCAAGCTTATTTTTGGTACACGATTACCAACCAACTTTTCTTAGCCGGCACTTAATCTGACCGCTAAATGTTGACAGGGAGGTTTACACTGCAATTTGCAAACTCAAACATTTGACAGCTTTCGTTTGAACAACTTTATATCTTACACCAAAAGAAACCTATCGCATGATTGTAAAAAATGCATAAATGTGTAAAGTTTAAACAAAATAATGCGCGGAACCCTTTCTCTGAGTGCATTAAGGGAACTGTGGAGCCAAACTGGCAAAGGGTCTTCGTCTTGGGCTGGGCCTAAGCATGCCTCAATCAGCGTCATTATTCCATCATGTTGTCGTCGCTGGGATTTAGATTTGGAGCTGGTTAGTGGTGGCCCAGGATTAGTGGGAGTTCAGCCTGACCGGGCTCGGAGGGGCTCCCAGTGCGAGTCCCCACCAGAAAGGCGAAGTGCGATCGTCTGGCCGCCGCTTCGATCACTTCGGTTCGGCTCTCAACTTCGTCCGCCGCTTCGTTCGCTGCTGGCGGGCCTGGGAGCTTTGCTTGCGGTCACATCGCCATCGCTGCCTCAGTTGCCCGAGCGCCGTGCCAAAGTCAACAAGCAGCGGCCCGATCGCTGCTCCCAACCCAACCGATCCGCTTCGATTCGATTCGATCCGATACCGTACCCAGTTCGATACCACCGCCACCGGACACCTTACCGCGATCCGACGCGAAAACAATTTTTGTTTGGTGGTTTTTATTTACTTTTTTCCGTGTCGTGATACTTGGATTTCCCAGTGAGGCGAGAGCAGTGAGTGTGCTTTTTCGGGTTTATCCGTCTGCCAGAAACTATATATTTTATAAGCTGACCCTAGGGGCCTAGCCACTGGACACTGGCCGCACACTGCAGACATGCAACTACCATAAACAGCAGTTGCAGTTGCAGTTGCAGTTGCTGTCTGCGGTGGCAGCTGCGCTTTAATGCACTCGAAGAAATTGATTTTCCCATGGTTTTGTGCTGTTTATTGATGTTGAATTTCTCAAGTATAATGAAGTTAGAGAGAAAAGCCTTTATTCAGTCAAGGTTGGGAGAAATCAAAGCCCTGAAACCTACTATTCAGTCTTGATTGATTCGTTTTCTCAGTGTGCACAGTGGAGCCTGCCTGCCAGGCACCGACAAAGCCCCGGCATTAATCAGACGTCGATAAACTTTGACATGCCAGTGCCAGCAGCCAAATGAAGCGATCTTCATAAATCACAGCGGCTACCAAGCCATAGGAGTAGCTGCGGCCAGGGGGGTTCCGAGGGGGGGCTTGGGGGTTGGATAAAACAGGTGCACTAACTGGGGACTCATTTGATTTATGGGATTTATGGAGCTGCGGCTGCCCGCCGCCAACAAGTTAATTGAAAACGAGGCGTGACAGTGAAATTTGCCACCGCACGCCAGCTGGGAAATATATGGCCAAAGATGTCCCGCGATCGCAACTGGATCGCTAAGTACACAGAAAAAAAAAGGAAAATTGAAGTGAAGATATTTTCTTTTTAATTTTTTTATAAGCATGGTAACAAATTCTTTTATTTTTTAGCTAAACATTTTACAAAACCTTTAAGTTAATATTAGTTTTGGTTGCGTGTAGACATAAGAGCCCCAGGAGTTCAGGGGACCTTCCTCCGGATTTTCCTTTTTCCGCCTATTTTTTTATTAGGCACTTTTCCAAATGTGCCACTAAACTGACAGATTTGGCCATAATAAAAAATTTAAAAGCCAAATACAAACCGCCGCACACACCAATAGACAAACGGACGGACAGACGGACGTGGCTTGTGGAGTTGTGTGGAGTCTGGAAAATAAGTTGCCAACTTTAATTTATTGTGACATAACGGTATAATCTGACATAAATTATTGATAAGACGAGCGCCCATAAAAGTACAAGACAGTTGGCTTAAGCAATACAACACAACACACAAGCACAAGGCACACACGACCACAATGCACACACACACACACACACACACACACACACACACACACACACACATGCGAAGCGGAAAAGCTGGAAAACTGAAGCGAAGCGGGAAATCGAAAGAGGGAGCAAACTTCGAGCCGAACTCAACGCGAATGGCGCTTGCTCTTTTTTATTAAAAGAATATATTAATTACTGTTAGGTGACTTTTTAATTAATTCAACTAATAAGAAATTAAGTTTGGAAAAAGATTTTCCAATAAGAAAAAATTTAGTTTATAGAATTTTTCAAATATTTATAATTACTTTTTTAAATTAAAATATAATTACAATAAGACATTGAAGTTATATATTTTTGGGATTCTTTTTTCACAGGCATTGGCCCTTTATTGTAAAATTCAGAAAATATTCTATAAATCTAAATTATTAACTTATTTAACAAGGTATTATTACATTTGAGTTGAGTGAAGATATTGAAGATACATTGAAGATATATCTTTAGGCCAAAGAAATTGGCTTACAGCAAATAACAAATATTTTAAAAGTTAAGAATGCATTCTCCAAAATACACAATTTTCCTATTTAGAAAGATATGAAGGACGATGAATCGTCAAACATAACATTTTGTAGACCTTGAAATGCCGCAATATAAATATTTCAATAGTCAAGAGTGTATTTTCTTTTAAAATAAATTACTCATTAACAAAGATGCTATTAAAATAAAATTCAGAAGATTAAATAGATAGAAAACTACTGTCTCGCGATCATCCTGTCTCTTGAAGACTCTTTCCCGGACTTTTCTTGACCAACAAATTGCACTTACCCCATTGGGGAGAGCTATGGCCGGGGAGGGTATAACAACGGGCAAAGGCACCTCGAGCATCGAGCAACAACAGCAACAGATACCAGAGCCGCTTATAAATCATTTGGCTAACAACAACAACTGGCGGGCCAGCAACTGGTCGGAGCTGCAATTGGAGTTGGAGTTGCAGTCCATCGTCCGCTGTCCGCTGTCCGCAGTCCAGCTCCGCAAAAGTATCTTTTGGATCTATTATTTAACTTTTATGTGCGCATAAATGCGGCGATATGATGCCGATGACGACTGGAAAACTGGCTAAGGAGGCAGAGCCTGTTTACCCCCTCCCCCATGCCCCACACGCCACACGGTCGCTGCATTTCGGGCAAAAATCCCGGCCGTGTCTGCTGCACTTTCAAGTTAATTAACAAGAGACTTTTATCAGCTGTGCGATTAAGCGAATGCCACTTCTGACGCCCAAACTCCCAACTCCCAGCTCCCAGCTCCGAATCCTCCTCCAGGGGCCGCTCTCTTTGGGGGTTGCCCAACACCGCTCCCCCTGGCCAGGCGATCATCCACTCAGATAAGCGCCGACACACAACAAATTGTGGTCCATAAATTTGTGAATTTTGCGGATAGAAGCCAAGCGGAGATTAGATTCGGACGCCGATCCGGCCTGGGTGTGGAGGAGATCGCAGCGGATCAGAGATCGAGTGGCGGAATACCCAATACCTCCATATTGATACTGCTAATGTCAGCCGGGAAATGGATGGCCATGATTAATTAAGTCTGGCGGATATTTTCAAGATACGCAATCGAATCTCGGCCAAATATTGATACTGCCTGTCATCTCGGCCAGATTGCGGAGATGCATTTCGTTTTCTGGGTGTGGAGTTCGAATAGTTTGAATATATTCAGCATATTCATGGGTCCTCTTCCTCCTATTTGTGTTAATTATAGCCAGCATTTTGATAAAGAGAAGTAATGTGGTTAATGGTGTGGCCTTGTCAGCTGAAATTCTGGCTGATTCATTTTGTTTTGTAAACCTTTCGGGGCGAAACTTTTCTGGAATATTTATTTATGATAAATGGGCTTGTTACAGATATATGGCGGTAATTAATATTGGAAGACGACTATTCCACGAATGAACAAAGTTTAAACTGAGTTCTAATTGTTATGACATTAAACATTAATGGTTTGAGATTTCTTGAAAGGTTTGCCAAAATGTCTAAATTGACGATCTTATTGGTTTTTAAGTTTAGCGGAAAAGTACGCTCGAATTGGTACTTTTAGCCTACTTTTTGGAGACCTTTTTATTGAAATTGGAAAACACCAGCGATTTTTCTTTTTACATTATTAAATAGAGATCTTAGTTTTATGATCTTTTTATGAAATTTATATAAATTCGAACTGTTGAAATCAATAGAAATTAAGCGAAAAAGTTTGTAGAACAATTCTTATTAATTTGCCATTTTTAAATATTATTTTAAAACCCCCAAAAGTTTTTTATTAAAATTATACAATTATTTAAATTTAATTTATGTAAAAATCAACTAAAGAATATTCTCCATTTATTTTCAGGTATGTTGCCACTTCCATGTAAACTGCGGAAATCGCGTTCCGAATAAAAGGTCATAAGTTTTATAAAGTGACAAGGGAAGAGCAATCGAAAGACTTAGGCAAAGAACTCTGCTGCAGCGGCGGTGGACGGAGGACCAGGAGCGCCAGGGGGGGCAGGAGCAGGAGCTGGAGCAGGGGGGGCATCGGGAGTGGGTGTGGTAACCGCTCGGCCAACAGACATGGCCCTGTTTCCTTCCTCCTCGCGGCCGCGGACGCTTATGGAGCAGCTGCTGGCCCGCAAAATCGAGGCGGCCGCCGCATCGGGCGGTGCTCCCGCTCCCGCTACTGTTTCCGCTTCCTCACCCGCTTCAGCCGCTGCCACCGGCTCGGCCACAACCTCGCCCATGTCACCCACGTCGGCAATGCTGCCACCAGTGGTCGGCAGCAGCGGCGGTACGGGGATCGGGGCAGTGGGACTCGGCTTGGGTCTGGGTCTGGGCATGGGCGTGGTCAGTCGGCTGAGACGCACCGACTCCCTGGACTCCACCAGTAGCCTGGGTTCGCTGGCCTTCGGCGAGGATGTGTGTCGCTGCGACGACTGCCTCCTGGGCATTGTCGATCTCTACGTTATAAGTGCCGCCGAAGCGGCCAAGAAGAAGGTAAGCGCTCTTCCAAAGTTGGCAAGAATATTTTAGATTACTATGTCTTAAAGTTAGTGGTTTAAACCCGAAGATTTCTGTGTTTGGTGGTTATAGGAACATGTTTAAAAAATTAATTAACTTATGTGTAACTTATCATCGTCTTGTACACATCAAGATCATCATTGGAAATGCCCTTGAAACGTAATTATTTTATCCAAAAGACAAGGCAACAGTACTGAATCTTATATTTAAGGTTCAGAAGAATTCTCTCAAAGCTCCTCCTGGGTTCAGGTCTTTGCTAAAACGAATCTGAAAAAGCTTTCCGTTCCAAAAGGTGAGTTTCGATCAGTCGTGCCAAAATGTTGGCTTGAAAATAGCTTAATCTAAAAATAACAAGGGATTTAGTAGGTACAGATATGGGGTTTGTAGTTCCAACAGGTGTTTTTGGGGTTCTTTTTGTTTTTTGTTATTTTTTTCAGTTAAGAAAGCACCAGAAATCCGCCTGGATTCGAAATCTAGTTCACTCGAAACAAAGGAAGTTAAAAAAAACATTACTTTCATTCGAAAAGCTTTTGTGGTGTTAGTTTTAAAGTTGAGTAAACCGCAAATATATATTTTTTTAAATTTTAAAATTATAAAAAATGTAGTACATACATATTTTTTCTTTCTTATTTTTCCAAACATATTATCTTTATTTTGTTAAGATTTTAATTGCAATTGGCAATTATTTGCTTTGTGGCCATCAGATTCTTTAATATAATATGATATTTTTGTGGAAAAATCATACTTTTAAATACCATAACTAAGCAAAAAGTATTAGTTGCACATTGCAATCTTTTTCGTTGTTAGTCTTTATCTGCACATTGAATTTAAAACTATTTAAAATTCACATTTTTAATAATTTTTAAGATGCAATCCTTTTTAAAATTGGGGTAAATACATTTGTTCTGTCGGAAATGGCTAAGTTGACGCGCCTGTTGATGCTCAAAAAAATATATGACTTATAAGGTCGCAAATGACCCCCTTACTTCTTTGCAAACTTCTGACTAAAAGTATAGGTAAATATTATAATAATTTAGAAAACATAAGAGACCTAAAGTAATCCTCATATAAAATGTAAGATTAAACTTCAAGTGTTTTTTAAACTATATCATTTGTGGATAGACTTTAATGCCTTAAAGTTTTCATATTGTACGTTCAATAATCTAGGTATTAATAGTTAACACTAAAATTGTACGAAGAAGTTGATTTTTAAAGAGATAAAATAAAAGACAAAAACTAGCCAAAGACACAGCACTAATGCAAACTGTTAGACCGGTCCAGCCGGAAAGCTCTGCTCCCGCGATGCGGTCCATTGACGTCACTGTGAATCCGTGAGTGCGGCGAAGAGCAGCCGCTCATGCGTAAAAGCGTGGATCGTGTGAAAATGAGATCGTTCAACTGATAAGCCCCAGAGGCAGTAAGAGAGGGGCCTGAGAACTAAGCGGGTGGTGGGGGGTAGCGAGCGGATCTCGGAAGAGATTGCTCTCTCGGAAGATCGTTCTGCCCTCGAAGAAAACAACCAACGAACTGTCTGCGGAGACTCATGTGACGCAATACCAAGGATTCCCACGTAACTTAATTTTTTGTAATTTTTACATTTAATAAAGACCTGCAGCTTTCTCCTGGAGAAAGTTCGAGTACTGTGACTCATATTTAATAAGGATCTTGTTGGTGATATTCAAAAGGTTTTGTTGTTGTTATCACTGTGACTGTGCGTTTCTCTCAACTTTGGGCTTGTGTTCACTGATTTACTTCCCCCAGATAAACAATGATCTACAATTATTTGAACAACAGGTTATTCTTTGTTTTTACCCATTGAGGAGATCACTAGCCCTAGTAAACGGTACAACAACAAATTTCTCTTTTTACGTATTAGGTAATTTATTGATATTCGGATATAGGGAGATTTTTACAGGTTTTGTTTTTATTTATTTTGTTAATATAGATTTTTTATCGCTCAGGACTTGAATTGAAATTTCTTTATAATTTTAGGAGTAAGTTTTTAATAGCTAAACATTTATATGAAATTTTGCTTTTATTACAAGGGTTCTTTATTAATATTATAGGAATAAAATTATGTGAAAACTGGTTAGGAATGCCACAAAATAGCTCGAACTAAATGAATTTAAATAACATCATACAAATTTATAATATGAAATAAATATAATAAAAATATTAAAGCAATAGCACGAACAAAGATTCTTGAAATTTGTTTTGTACCCTTATTTTTGGTATCTTTTTCAGGTTTTCGAAAACCCTAGATTCAATTAGCTTACTTATTGAATTTTATTAATAACTGTTATTATTGTTCACTGCGATCTCTGATCATTGAAAACATGTTGAATCTTTGGCAGGTTTTTATATGATTTTTGATTTACATTTAAACGTCTTTAGAAACATATTATTTTGCTCCTTGAGCCCTTCAAAGGATCTTCGATAGTGGCGTTTGTCGTTTGGCATTTTCCACTGATCTCTGTTGTAGGATCATTAGCATTGACGTCACGAAGCCCGTTGGCGGCCTTGGCTTCGATCATTAAACAACGTCACCGCGGGTGAGTCTAGGCCAACTAATGAGCTTTGTTCCCCGGGGCCCCAGGTTGCCCGCCCTGCGTCGCCTCGGCCTCCCTAAGTGATCTTCGCTTTGGTGATAATTTTGAGACCCCCCCCCCACGCCCTAAAACCCCGCCAATTATTTAGGTGTTATCAGGAGAGCTCTCCTGCTCTGAGTCTCTCTCTCTTCTCTCTCTCTCTCTCTCTGGGGCTTTGATTGGATTTCGATTTGGATTGGGACTTGCAGTGGGACTTGGACTTGGACTGGGACCTGGACGGTGGACTCGTGCGAGGACCAAGCTGCAAGCCCAGTGTGACGATAGTGATGATGCCTCCGCTGTGGCTGCTCATCGCCGTGGAGCTCTTGCCAGCCGAGAGTGAGCCGAGTTGAGTTGAGATTCGGTGTCGGCGGTGTCGGTGTGTGGTTTTCGGTGTCTCGGCCGCGGTGTCGGTGTCGGCGCTGGTGCTGGTGCTGGTGCTGGTGTCGCTTTCGGTCTCGGTTCGTTTGGGTTCCGTTTCCAGAGCAGAGTCTCGACCAGTTGAGCTCTTGCTGCGATCGCGTGCGGCTGGCTCCCGGGGTCTCTCGTCGCGTCTCCTCTCCGCCCGTCTGCCGTTTGTTATTGTTGCTCGGCTACTATATCATTGTTATTGTTATTGTTATTATTTAGTGGTATTTCCATCGGTATTATGCGCTCTCCAAGCGGCGCGAGCACTGCGAGCTGGTGGAATCTCTCCGGGCGCCAACCCAATGCCAGGGCATCAACAAAATAATATTAACCAGAGCTGCTGTTTATAATAATTTCGGCATTTTTTTTAATTTCCTTTTTTTTCGTTTTGTTACCTTTTTAAAAAATTAAATTTTACCGCTGCGTTTGCGTGTGGCTAATATAATTATTAATTAAAGATACCAACGGCGTATAATTAATAATTATTCTTAATTAAATGTTAATTGCTGCTGCTCGTGTGTGTGTGTGTGTGTGACTGATCAAAAAAGAAGAAGCCTTAATTCTTAATTGAAGATTTACTTTTTAGCGTGATACAAGGAAGAACCATTCCCTTAAAAAAAATACATACATATAATGTAAAACCTTGTTGTCTAATTTAAATGTTTTTTTTTTTTTTTGTTCTACTTAAGTTTATTTTTCTCAAAAAACCACAAGGCTACAATTTTATAATTAAATTTCCTTACATTTTCAAAGTCTTAATTAGAGAAAACAAATTCGAAAAATATAAATAATTAAATTAAATAAATTTTTTGTTATGCATGGGGTTTGGTTTCACACAAATTTGTTGTTTCTATTTGCAATTAATTACAAGTCTCCAGTGGCAGCTCTCTGGAATCTGCAGTATGCTGCTGCTGTTGTAAAAGTGTGTTAATTAAAGCACGCGCCAAATTCTCCCCCCGTGGAAAGAGATAGTGCGATCTACAGAGAGAGAGAGAGAGGCAGGGCAGATCCAAAGAGAAAAGGGAGAACTCTTATACTAGACGAGGGAAATAGAGAACTGACTTTTGCACCGAAAATCCGAGTGTTCAGGTTTATGTAAACATTTACACGCCAGCGGCAGCAACAATAAACGACGACGTCAATGAGAATGAACCCCTCTTTGAACCCCTTCTGGAACCCCCCCTCCCTCTTGTTCACAGCCCTAAATTAGGTGCTACGCAATTTGGGAGCGCCCTCCACCACCCACCACCACCCACTGCCCACCTTCTCGCCGAAAGGTGAATTATATAATTGAATAGGCATCGCCAGCAACAGCAACAGCACCAGCAGCATTTGCGTACGAACAGCGAATTCGGCAATTGAGGCTCATTAAGTTGCTGAAAATGGAACTGAACGCCGCCTTAATTGGCGCTTGATCGTTTCGATAACATCCGCCCCAAAAAGCCACCCACAATTCCATCCCCATTCACATTCACATCCACCTCTCGAGGGTCCCAAAAAACACATCCAAAACCAAAGCCAAAATCCATTCTGTGCGTCAATGGTACACGGCAAAAAATTACGATCAAGATTAGGATCGCAATATAGATTTTTAATATATAATATAGAGAGATCTTAAAATATTGATTGAAAAAAAGATTAACCTCGAAATTCATCAACTAACTTTTTTTAACATTAGTGGCTTTGCAAAAAAAAAAATCATCTTCCACAATACGAAAACATATTTCAATAGGCGATTTCTGGTTTACATTGATGGATATCAGAAGAATCGTTGTCAATCGACAAACCTTACTTATACTATAATTATTATTGAATAATGTAATAAGTTTTTAAAACTCTTGATTGAAGATAAAAAATAAATATTTGATATGCAGATTCTAGATCTATATTTAATTTACTTTAAATTTTCAAATGAAATATTATTCGATACTAAAAGAAATCGAAGTCAATCGATAAAAACTCAAGGTATAAGTAATTCTTTTTCGAATTCCTAATCCAGGATATAAACATTCCATATCTTTAACCAATTTAGTCTCATTTTCATAACATCTGTTAAAAAAAAATAGTGGGCATTATCCGATATCAAATAAATTAGTCTTCAATCGATAACCTTTGAAGATATGTATATGTATGTTCTCAATTCTTTTGATATCTCTAAATCTAAAATATATATATATATTTTTTTTTATTTCGATTAAAAATCGACATACTCTCCAAATAAACTTGCATTCTCGGATGTTTTTATAAAAACAAAAAAACATATTGATAGTCTTCGATAAATATTGAAGATGTAAATAGCTAAAACTGATGTTAAGATTAATTGTTAACCCGGTTCTCACTTTTTGTAAATATATTTTTCGCATTCAAGTTGAATGATAATGGAAGGAAGACAACAAATTGTTTTCAGTGCAATCAGAGAAACAAAAACTGGCATTCAGAGAAACAGAGGCTGTTGAAAGATGGCAGTGGGGAACGGACCGGGCATGGGGGCAAGAGGGGCTTGACAACGAACTGTGTTTACTTTATTAATTTTAAGCTTTTGGCAGTTAAAAAAAAAAACAAAAAAAAGAAATACTGAGAGAAATTGTTATGCGAATGTGAATGGCGGGCATTAAGCGCGTAGTGTCCATTATGGAGAGTGGGTGGCGTTGTGAGTTTTGGGGGATTTCTAGGGGGATTTCAGAGGGGAGTTGGTTGCCAATTATTACGTATGTTATAAGTAAAACTCACACACACACACACTATATCTATATGCACAGTACATGCCGCTCAGTATATCCAGTCGTTATCACCATTGTTGTAGTTGTGGCTGGTGTTGACGGCATCGAAGATTGTACAATTGTTATTATTAGATAACGAATACAGCAAATTTGTATTTAAGGACGGATCGGCCGACGAAGCCAAGCCCTAGCTACATAGCTACTTGGGTTGGGAATATAATTAATAGATAATAGAAGGCAGCCAAAGCTATAGATATAGGTCTACCAAAATTTTAAAGAAAATGTAATCGATGTATATCTATCTATCAATTTATTTATCTAAGTAGAAGGAGTGGTCCAAATATGATTTATTTTAAGGCAACCCTATAAGGAGGTTAACTCTATAGATCATTTGAAAGATTTGAACATAAAATGTGGTTAATAATTCCCAACAGAGTTAAGTAGAACTTTATTTGATGTCCTGGAAACGATATTGAGCTTGGGAGTCAAATTAATAACTATGCTGTGATTAATTCTACCTGAACTGTCAGATCTTAAGTACACAGGTGCACCATGGACGAGCATCAAAATGGACTCCCTAGAAATATAATCAGATGCTAGGCATTAGCCTGGAACTGTAAGATCTATTGTAGATGTGGAGGAACCGATGTTCTCCAAGGTTTCCGTGGGCTGTCGCGTGGTTGCTGCTGCTGCTTCGTTATCGCCTTGCTGGGTGACGCCGTCAACGTTTGCTAATGACGTCAAATGTTATAAAGAAAATTTCAGTTGCTATATATGTATGTAATGTGGCTGTAGATACACCTATATAGTGGCTGGCTGTTGTACATATGTACAACAGTCGGCTCTGTGCAGTGGCGTAACTGGATAGCCGATAGCCGATAGCCGCGATCGCTGCCATTTCCATTATTATCATAATGTGCTGTTCGATTTTGGTTTCTGTTCGCATTGGCTCGGTGCGGGCTGGATTGACTTGGACCCGATGGATCGCCTTGGCAGCCCGACTCTGGGCGGTTTTCGGTATTGCGGTGGTGGCCACCATCTCCGTCCGTCCGTCCGCCAGCCCGTCTCCGGCTTGAGATGCCGCAGATGGAGCTGCGGTGCTGCCCAGATGCCAACACGCTCCGACAATGCCTACTTAGCCCCGTCGCCGTTCGTGTGCCGTGTGTTACATGGCACATACACATGTATTAAATTTAATCAATTTTGATTGATGTGTGCGCATTACAGCGGCCGCAGCAGTGCAACCAAAAGCAGTAGCAGCCGAAAGGCCAAAGGCCCCAGCAGCAACGAAGCGATAATACCCTGATCGAGGGTATTATCACCATCCAAAAACAGTAAATGTTGAAGCAGGTGTTCGGGTTTATCTCTTTGCTACATCCGATCCAGAAACTGTATGTAAGCTGGGTTAAAGATGTTAAAGTTTAACTATTTGATGGATGATTTCTCGAAGAACTTTAAAGAAATAAACACAATGTTAAGCTCATCGGGCTTAAATATAGAATCGATAATATTAAAATTGAAAGATAGAATAAATAGAATTTCGAGCTGCTAAGCCAGATGTAAAATCCTCAAGATATCTAGAGGAAGAGACCGAATGTTAAACAAGATGTTAAAGATCTTAATAATAATAAAACCCTTCAGGACCTCTGGAGAAATAGGTCTAATGTTAAATTGTAAAGCTTTGGTAAAAAAGGATTGAGTGATGTGCAAAATTATTGAAGAACTTAAAATAAATAATATATATACTTATATAGTTGGGAAAAAAATATATCCAAATTAAATTGAAATCTATTGTAAAATATGATTAAATATTAAAATCAAATAAGAAAGTATATATTTTAATGTTAAAAAGTTTTCCTTAGTCCCAGGTACTTCGAAAATCTCTCTCTCTCTCTCTTTAGCATTTTCCTTTGATTTTATATGAGCTTTTAAATAATTAATATTATAAATAACATATTGATACCAATATTACCTTTTCAAATGCAACACTTTAATGCCTTTTAGATGAAAGAAGTGGCATTCATGCATATCATATAAGATCATAATTATCACTTGTCACGACAAATTGTTATAACAGAAGTTGCACCACCCGCACGTCCTCCCAGGCCGGGTCTCTTGACATAACACATCAGATATAGCATGAAAAACATTTCAAGTTATGTAAACACAACTATAGTTAATTTCGTAACAAAACTAGGGACACAGTAAACTCTTGAAATTTATTTTGTATTAGGTTAAATTTAATTATTTCTTTAAACAAAAAAAAAAATGAACTTGAAAACCTTTTTGTCCTGGTAGGGGAGTCCTACTAATTAATATAAACTTGAAAGAGTATTCGACTGCCCGGGAGACCCACCAGCTCGTAGGAGGAGATCCAACCGCTCGTTATGATCACTCACCTCGGGCCTGTCAGTGGCAGAGGGAGACCCAATGGGATGGAGAAGGACAGAGGAGGAGGCTGGTGTGGTTTTAGGCGCGAACGGGTTCGCAAATGTGCGCAGAAATCAAAATGCAGCGTCAGCTCCGTCTCTGATTCCTTCTCCGTCTGAGACTTCCTCCTCCGTCGCCTCCATCGCCTCTGTCTCCTCCTTCAACTCCCTCTCCATTTGTGTTTCCCAGCTGCAGACTTAGTTGCATTCGCCATCAGTTCGACGCGAGACCGCTCCCCGGATGCACTGAGCCGAGTGCCGCGGGGCCAGATTCCATGTAAGATGTCCGTGTGCGCCCTCAGCCAGCCACAGAATCCGAATTCGAGTCCCAATCCGAATCCAAATTCAAATCAGAAGCAGAAGCCACCGCCCCAGCGACCCGCTGGCATCACTCTCAACGGCAACTGCCACGGCAAGGGAAAGGCAAAGGGCTCTGTGACGCCGCCAACGCCGCCACCCTCGCCGCAGGTCCGCATCTACGAGGATTTTGACAGGATGAGCGCCAAGGAGGTCTACTACAACGAGGCCGGCAAGAAGGTGACCGTGAAGCTGCTCCACTTTCCTGACGTGCCGCCCGAGGAGATCGCCAAGCTGAAGTTTGACGACGACGATGAGGACGTTGATGATGATGAGGATAGCGATACGGAGCGGAAGCCCACCTCGGCGGACAGCGAGGATGCCGGCAGTGAGGCGGAGACCCAGAAGGGTCAGCCGGAAGCCGAAAATGCAGCTACTAATTCCAGCGGCCCGGGCACCGTCAGGAAGATATTCCGCCGCAAGCTATCTGGCAACAACATGCAGCCCAGGAAGTGCAGCCTGGCCTTTGCCCAGGCCCACGGCATACGGCAGCGGGCGGAGAAGAAGCTATCGATGCCCACCATTAGCATAACGGCCAACTCCGGCGATCATGTGGCCACCCATAACTGTGGCCTCCGTCTGGGCCTTGGCCGGAAGCTATCGCAACAGCACTCCCTGCCCCTGAGCTCGCCGGGATCCCCACCGACTGTTCTGGGGCCGCGGCGCTCGCATTCCCCGCTGGGACAGAGCCTCTGTCCCGGCTACATCCAGTACTCCAAGTCGCTGCTGGAGGTACCGATGCCCAGGGACTATGGCTATGCCAGCAGCGATGATCTCAGCTCCGAGTGGGACTCGGATGTGTCCACCTCGGCGGCGGGGTCAGCATCGGGATCGGGTTCCTCCTCTCAGGCTGCGTCGGGCAGCAGCAGCAAGAAGGTACGATTGGTTCTAGGGAATATTTTTATTTTTATTTTACATTCTTTTTGCTTAAAGTTAAAAAACTAAAGCTAGAGGGGGGTCAGGCTGGCTTTTTTTATCTACACTCCTTATGTTAGTTACATATATAAATATACAAATTAAGTTGGTCGTGGGAACTTGGTGTGAATCCTACATGTCGTCTTAGTAATATCCTCATTAGTTCTATATTACTCATACGACATGTATGCCCCAAAGAAATTGTGCTTTGTACTATTTGAAAATTGTGCTGCAATATTAGATTTATGATAGATAAAAATTAACCCTTACTTTATATATATTCCTAAATTTAAGGCACAGATTCTTTTACATGGTGTTCCCTAGGGTAAAACCAACTTTCACTTTTCTTCCTAGCGCCACAGTATTTCTACTTTACATTTTACAGTCACATTTAGAACTGCATTATTATGAAACATGTAGCGAACACAAGCCTGAGTTTGTTATCTGTACTTCAGCTTTTCGTTGACTCCAGACCAGAGTGATAAAATACGTCCGGCACTCACCTGATTTTTCGGCCAGGCCAATCGGACGTGCATTGCCATATATGGCTGACTGAAGATCAGGTGATCAGCTGAAAAGTCAGCTGTCAGCTGCATTATGCCCTAAAAACACTTAAGCCAGACAGATTAATTAGTAGGCAATTAGGTTGCTGATTTGCTCAGGTTTTTGTTTTGCCCTTTTGCAAGTAGAATCTTTAAAATCAAGATAAAGTGCCATGGATTCGCCCATCTGTTCCATCTTCAATTGAACTTGAACACAATTTAGGGGGAAAGGAAACTCGGTGGATGGGTTGTAAACAATTCTCCGGGCTCTTGCGTACACAAAATCGCGTAAATAATCAAATCACAGAGCAACAGGCCAGCAATTTGCGATGATTAACTTAAATGAATGTTAATTAAAAGTCTGCGTTCAGCTTTAATTCAATTCCAGCGGGTATTCTGCCCAAGGAGTGCAAGTTATTTTTAGGGAAAATTCCAGTAATTGTTCCTGCCAAGAAGAATAATAAATGTATTTATTAATTAACATTTATAGGATCTGTGCTCCTGACATTAATCCCAATGGTATCTTGAATCTTTGCAGAGCTCCGGCTGGCGGAAGATCCGCAACATTGTCCAGTGGACGCCCTTCTTCCAGACGTACAAGAAGCAGCGCTATCCATGGGTCCAGCTGGCCGGACACCAGGGCAACTTCAAGGCGGGTCCCGAGCCGGGCACCGTTCTCAAGAAGCTCTGCCCCAAGGAGGAGGAGTGCTTCCAAATCCTCATGCAGGACCTCCTCAGGCCCTATGTGCCCGTCTACAAGGGCCAAGTGACCAGCGAAGATGGCGAACGTGAGTATTGCATATAACGGTTTCCTGAGGATCCGGATGGGGAGAATACCACTTAATCCTGGGCATTCTCTGGCAGTATATCTCCAGCTGCAGGACCTGCTAAGCGACTATGTGCAGCCCTGCGTGATGGACTGCAAGGTGGGCGTGCGCACCTACCTCGAGGAGGAGCTGTCCAAGGCCAAGGAGAAGCCCAAACTGCGCAAGGACATGTACGACAAGATGATCCAGATCGATGCCCATGCCCCCACCGCCGAGGAGCATGCCGCCAAGGCGGTGACCAAGCCGCGCTACATGGTCTGGCGGGAGACCATCTCCAGCACAGCGACGCTGGGCTTCCGCATCGAGGTAAATTTTCTTGAACTCTTGGAATATACATTAAGAGGTCCTTATCCTTCCCCAATCTGCTTTTTTATCAGTGGAAAATTGTAGTAAATTGCAGGGAAATAAATGCATGAAATACTTACATCACTCTCCTATTATTCGCAGGGCATCAAGAAGAGCGATGGCACCAGTTCCAAAGATTTCAAAACGACCAAGTCACGCGAACAAATCAAGTTGGCCTTTGTCGAGTTCCTTAACGGTCATCCCCATATTCTGGTGCGTATTTAATCGATTTCAGTTCGAGTCCATGCAATAAGATGGTCATTATCTCATGAATTATCCAAGAATTGCCTACCGTCATTGCCATTTTAAAGTTATTGAATCTTCCCTGATTTATACTTTGTTTATTTATTTGTTAAACAGCCCCGCTATATTCAGCGTCTGCGCGCCATCCGTGCCACCCTGGCTGTCTCGGAGTTCTTCCAGAGCCACGAGGTCATCGGCAGCTCGCTGCTCTTCGTCCACGACCAGAGTCATGCCAGCATCTGGCTGATTGACTTTGCCAAGACGGTGGAGCTACCGCCGCAGCTGCGCATCGATCACTACTCCGCCTGGAAAGTGGGCAACCACGAGGACGGCTATCTCATCGGGATTAACAATCTCATCGACATCTTTGTGGAGATGCAGGCCGCCATGGAGGCAGAGGCGGAGGCGGAAGCAGCCGTTTCTGGCCTAGATGGGGAAAGGGAGCACGACGACAACGACGACAGCAAGCCCTGATCGATTTTTACACGGGGTTTGGGGCTGGGCCCCAATGCAAGGACATTTCCATATCCCCCATCGCGTAATTAATCCCCAAAAAAATCCTAGGCTAAGCTTCCTAGTTCTTCTGACCCTTTTTTTTGTTTTTTTTTTTTTCTCATAACTAATTGTCAGCGTACATTTAACCCATTAAGTTTAAAATCAAAGACTGAAACCACAATTTACGCATGTGTACGGGAACTATACTCCCGTATATCCTAGCTTAGATGTGCTGCTGCTGCTGCTGCTGCTGCTGGAGCCGCTCTCTGTCGCTGTTCCGTAGTGTTAATTTATTTATCCAGAAAGAGTCGAATGAATTCCCGAGAGAACTGACACAATAGTTGGAGCAGAAGCCGCTGACAGTGGGAACACGCAACCCGCAACAAAAGCTTAGCTTAAGTTAATAATATTATATATTAATGCGACTACCTACTAAATACTACTAATTTGTGCACTATTAAATTCAGTTGAACCAGAAACACAATCCCTTTTTATTTTATTGTAATGGATATTTATTTGCAAGCCTCTTTTAAATTTTTGACGGAACAATGTTGATTTTTTTGCTTTAAATTCGCAATTAATTAAATAAATAAGCCAAGTCGATTTCTAAATTATGCGATACATCGATATACTTCTCAGTCGACTTATCAGTGCCTTTATCAATATTTCGATAGATATTCTGCACATCCCTAAGTGGAACAGCAAAATTCGCTAGCAGAGAGCCGCTCTCATTCCATAGAAAAAATTCTGTTAGCCTCTCATTTTAACAGAAAGTTCTGTTAAGCCCTGATAAATAATTGCTTTGAAATTCAGAGTGACCAAAGATAAAATACCAAATATCGCGATTTCGGTATTTTGATATATTACATTCTTACATTCTACATGGGAATTCTACCCCAAAAACGAGAATTCGACCCCAAGCCTGTAAAATGACATTTGCTTGAAATTCAGAGTGACCAAGGGAAAAATATAAAAAAATATAAAAAAATATCGCGATTTCGATATTTGGTCAAAAAAATGTCGCGATATATTGATATTTTGACATATTATCAACAACCCATTCGAAAACAAGGAAAAGGAAACAAACGCTCTACTTTAAATTAGCCGGCGCCCTTCGAGCAGAGTTTCCTCTAATCAGGAGATCCTTTTTCAGCCAGACCACAAAAATCCCGGAGAATGATGAGCGGCAAGTCGGGCGGAGGCGCCGCGGTGGTGGTGCTCAACTGCAGGACGTGTACGCGTGCCTGCAAGCAGCACAAGCCGCTGCAGGAAGAGATTGAGCTGGGCGCGGAGGGCAGAACCACTCTGGCCCGAATGCTGACGTACTGCTCTGGCTTGTCCTTCGAGCCGCAGGACGGCGCCGCCATGCCCCAGCACATCTGCCTCAACTGCCTGCAGCTGCTGGAGCAGGCCTTCAACTTTAAGCGCATGGTGATTGACTCCGACGAGCTGCTGCGCATCGGTCTGGACGAGGCCCATGGAACCAGCCATCACCAGGCACAGCAGCAGCAGCAGCGTCATCCGCTCCACCAGCGACCTCAGCAGCAGCGGTGTGGCGATCCCAACGAGGAGTACGTGATGATTGAGATGCTCAACGAGGAGCAGGAGCCGGAGCCAGGCACTGTAAGCAGTGATTGATTTATCATTTAATTCATAGAGACAGTAATGGCTTTTCTTTTGTCCAGGTTTCGGAGCAAGACGCTGAAACAGAACAGGAGCTGGGGCGCGGGAAGCTGGAAATGGTGGAGATTGCCAGCGGCGTCGCGGAAGAGTTCGTCATCGAGGAAGTGGCCGAGCAGGATGAGGAGGAGGTGCTGCCGGAAGACGAGGAGGGACAGCAGCACACACTAGAGGGCAGCGTTGTGGATGAGCACATCACCATGGAGGGCGTCCATGAGTTCCAGCCAGCCGAAGTGGAATATGTGACGATAAAGGACGAGTACGAAGCATTAGTCACCGAGGAGGACGAGATCGAAGTCATGGACGAGTCGGGCGCCCATGGCGAGATCATCGAGGGACAGATGATTGTGATACCCGCCGAGGGGGCCATAGACGAGGTCATTGCCGAGGAGACCCTCGAAATGGACGAGGACGAGCACGAGGAGCATTTGGTAGGTGGCCTTTCGTACATTCATACTTGAAGATCACACTAACACAAATTACGTGTACGCCCCACACAGCTGGCCGAGGCGGACGATGTCTGCACCGAGGAGGACTTCCTGGAGGAGTCATTGGACTCTACGCAGATAACCACGGGCGAGGTCATGCCGTACATGTGCGAAATTTGCCAAAAGCCTTTCCGCCAGCAGTGCCGCCTCAACCAGCACATGCGCTCCCACGTGGTCGAGAAGCACTTCGAGTGCGAGGAGTGCGGCAAGCGGCTGAAGCACCTGCGCAACTACAAGGAGCACATGCTGACCCACACCAACGTCAAGCCGCATCAGTGCAACATCTGCGCGCGCTTCTACCGCACAACGTCGAGTCTGGCGGCGCACAAGCGGACCCACGCCGAGGAGAAGCGCTACAGCTGCGACGAATGCGGACGGGGCTATGCGGCCCTGGATCACCTACGGCGCCACAAGCTGACGCACACGGGCGAGCGCCCCTATGCCTGTGATCTGTGCGACAAGGCCTACTACGACTCCTCCTCGCTGCGCCAACACAAAATAAGCCACACCGGCGAAAAGGCCTTCACCTGCGAGATCTGCGGCGTCGGCCTCTCGCAGAAGTCTGGCTACAAGAAGCACATGCTGGTGCACTCCGGCGAAAAGCCGCACAAATGCCCCATCTGCGGCCGGGCCTTCACCTTCACCAGCAACCTCAATGCCCATGTGCGCCTCCACTCGGGCGAAAAGCCCTTCAAGTGCGACGTCTGCACAAAGGCCTTTCCAACCAAGAAGCGTCTCAACAGCCATTTGAGAGTCCACAACAAGGAGACGCCCGTGACGGCGATCACGCCCGTAATACCCATTGATAATCGCAGAAAAGCAGCAGCAGCGGGATCCAGCGGCGTCGGTGGCCGTGCAGGAGTGGCCACTCTTCATTTGTCCGATGTACCTGAAGTACCAAAATTCAACTCCAAAGTTGTGGTGGTGCTCTGAGGGGGTATATATATGTATATATATATATATGTATATATATGTATATGTATATATATATATTTTTTTGATATATTGTATAGAGCGCGCTTAGGAATCAAATCATTATTATGACACTGTACCATGTACAAGTACTTTTTTACACTATACTACAAAGTGCCTGTTTTCTTTTATTGGGTTTTAATCGGTAAACTGCACATGTACATATATTACGGGGGATTTTGTCTGGTCAATGACTTGGAAGCCGCATAAATCGTATTTTGTATTTCCTAATAATGTTACCGAGTCTAAGTTGTCTAAAATGTTTTAAAATGTACATAGATTATGTTTAATTTTCAACGATTGTCTCTTTAGTCATTAGTGAAAAGCATATTGCTGCAGCAATATTGTTTATTCTACTGTTTTTAAGAACTCGAAAAAGATTAAATTTAAATTTTTTTTGGCATTTCAACTGATTTAGAGCGAGATGGAAATATGCATGCTAAAAAATTTTCTCAAACGGAATTTGAATTTTTTAACAATTATTAAATAAAGTAGAGAGTATTTTTAAAAATTTTTAGTAGTGTATGTATTGCCAAATTTTCGAGAGCCGAAATACTTCGTTAAGAATAAGTGTCCCAAGGTACTCATGTGGCGATTTCATTTTTTTGACTTTTTCCTGATTTTGTATCTAAAGTGAAAGTCAAAATCCCGCATTTTTACTACAAATGTAAGTTACTTTCTTAAATAAAAAATAACAAATTCCAAAAAATTCCGACGTGAGTACCTGTAGAATAAGTAAAGAAGTTATGGGCCAAATTTCAAAACGATTGGTTCAGTAGATTTTGAGCCGTGTACACCGATTTTCAAAATGACATTTTTCAGGAGAGCTCTTAAAACTTTTTGATGCTCATGCATTGAACATCAAACGACCTCTGTTTAACTATGCATAACTTCGTCAATTTTAATATGATCGAGTTAAACTTGGGCACAATATTCTTAAGATATTGAATAATAATAATAATAAAAAAAACCATACCACCCCTTAACTAATTTTTTTTGTTTAAATTACGAAAAGTTCTTAAATGTTTACCGATTTCTTGTATGCATATTCCCCTAATGCCCAAAGAGATATTTCTGCAACTGTACAATAAGTATAAACATTTTAAATATAAAAAACAATTATTAATAAAATAAAAAAAGGAATTGTTTGTGGTTTAGCTCAGAGCTCTTCTGTTTATAATAATATACTCTTAAGGATTACATTGCCAAAGAAAACAAAAACAAGCTACCTCAATTGTTCAATTTAAAACTAACTAAAATTAATTACTATTGTTTATCCCAAACTAGGAACCGCTTCCATCTATTCTTAACTCCAGCAGATATGCCACCTTGGATGCCCTGTGGGATGTTCGTTTCTTTTGCCTGCGACTTCATCTTAATTTTCCTGCATGCGATCTTACTGCGTGGAAATGGACAGAGGTGGAAGACGTAAGTATGAATGATGTCCCAACTCCTAGCGCCCCAGAATGCTCCGCGACCACTGCCTGGCCAGCGGCTTGGACTTGGTCTGTTCGATGCGTTGCGCCTCCTCCATTTGCTCGGCCAGCTTGCGCTGATTCTCCCTGAACTGGTTGATGGGATCGTCGAACTGCCGGTAGTAGTGCAGCACCTCGCGCACATCATCCACATTGGACTGGGCGACCACTGCAGACAATATAAACGGAATAAGTAGACTGGGGAAATGCGTGTATTGAACTTACACTTAAGGAAGAACAGTAGGTCCATCAGTTGGCCGTCGTCGTCGTTGCCGAGCCAACGGGAAATGCCGAACGTGTTATCCGGATGCATCCTTGTGGCATTCGCATCCCAGTCAATGAGAATCACCTAAAAGGTCCGACAAGAAAGGTGGAGGGGACAGTTAAATGGAGCCGGAAACCCATCTCACTTTGCTTAGATCTCTGTTCAGGTTGTCCAGGTTCTTGACATGGTGCCCGTCCACAAAGTGTGTGGCATCCCTGACCAGGCGGTACATGATGTACCCGTTGGGATCCAGGGCATCGAGGATGGGGAACACGGTCAGTCCCTGTTCGGCGGTGAAGACAACAATTTCGAAGTGCTTGGAGCACTCTGCCAGGAAGTGATCGACTCCGGGTCGCTTCTTAAACCGCCACCCCGTCTGGTAGGTCCAATCCGGGTGCACCAGCACGTCATTCATCTCCAGGACAAGCGTGTAGCGCTGCTGTATGTACGGCGGCTGGAACGGATCGGGCAAGAGCTTGGCCCGTGACGGTTCCTGGATCATCTTCTGGTAATAGTGCATGCTCTTCCACATTCGCTGCAAGTACTGTTGCACCAGTGGCCTCTCCGCGAACTCATCCTCGATGGTCTGCCCACTGCCGTCCACCTGGGGTTTGCCCAACTCGTAGAGGGCCTACAGGCAAATGGTTGCGCCACAGCCGCCGAAGACGGTGAAGCTGCCAGTGGGAAAATGGTTTAATACTCTGCACCAGAATGGCTCCCACCTACCCCAGCTTCATGCGCTGCCAGGCACGCTCATTCTCCTCCTCCTCGTCCTCCTCTTCGCGCCTCTTGCGCTCCTCCTCCGAGCGGCTGTACACCTCCGGCGGGGTCTGTGGAAACAGCTTGGACAGTAGTTGGCCATTAGTATTTATCTCTGTCGATCCATATGCCGCTCCTGTTTCGGCGGCTGCTGATGATGCTGCTCCGCCAGTGGTGGCGTCTTCCGGCCCTGTTTAGGATGATGAAGGCTGCGGATGCGAAGAGGCCTTGATGGCACACTGCGTAATCGTTGAAAACTCACTGCGGCTTGAGCTACGGCTGCGAGTTGTGTAGAGCGGAGGAGGAGGGATCAGCAGCGATGTGAATTTAGTACGGCGCGAAAGAGCGTTGTAGCGGATGAGTGTGTGGACTCGCCCCGTTCCCAGGCTGCGCAGCATTTTGAGGATCGTGGACGGGGGCGCCATGGCTATGTTTCTTTTTTTGCTTGTCGTTTGTCTACCTTGAGTATCCTGCTTACTGAGCGGTGAGTATAGTTTTATACAAAAGTTATAATACAAATTTCTAGATTTAAACTTCGATGTACCGATGTTTTACAAATATTTAGAGGCAAAATTCGATGTTTAATAGCTTTACCAATCTAACAATTTATTTATTATTTCCTTTCTGGGCATTATAACTTTAAATTTTATAGCCTGGCAGGGTATTGTAAGAAGTTTGCAACGCAGTGAAGGAGACATTTCCGACCCTAGTAATTTTATGAGAATCAGGCAACTATATCTTAAATTCTATGTTTATAATGCAGAGTTATGCGGGAGTATTAAGTATAGTTATGTTTACATCATTTGAATTGCTTTACATGTTTAGTCTGATATGTTATGTCAAGACTCGGTCAGGGAGGTCTTGAGGGTGGTGACG